>APFE030898861.1:0-15598 GCA_000404065.3 Pinus taeda
AATGGTCACCATATTGTACTATAAATGTACATCTTTTGTGAATAAAAATTGTACTGAATGATTTATCTTTCCTATTGTTTTCCTATTTGTTCTCCCTAACCATGTCTGTTTAACAGCTCCATTACCAACATTTGGAACTAGATAAGATACATGCAAAAACCATCAACATGAAAATGAAATCTATATCCTTTTAAAAAAATGGGAGGAAATAAAATTTCCACAACTTGAAACAGATTGTAGGATACCTCATTCTTGCAACATGATTTTCTTGTCATGAACAATAGAAAAAGAAATCACGAGAAATGTAATTTTTTCCACATTCTGACAATGAAATCTTTTGCATACTATATGAACAATTGATGGAAAAAGTTAGCTAAGGCTTGTCAACATCAGGATTATAGTAAAACATAGAGGAACCACTCCAACACATAAATAATCCTAAACATAAATATCAATACATATAAGTATTTGTTGAGGACATTGTATTTTGTGAAAATATGGAAGTCAAATCTTTGAAATAACATAATTTATGGTACCACTGCCTTACGAAGTCCATTCATTCGAGTATTTATGAACTCCATTTAGGAATTTCTTCAAAGTTCAAAGTTCAAACAATTAACATGTAGCCTAAAAAAGCTTAGATTTGAAAAGGAGATAACCCAAAGATGTAGAATATATATCTCACATTTATATATCCTAATTTCCAAAAATTTAAATGACACTTTTCAACATACTATTGTGAATTCATCCCAAAATGCTAGAAAAAAATATTGATGGTTATTTTGCTAATATAGAATTTTTATACATGCATTTAATTAAACAGTAAGCTTGAAATCTCAAACATATCTAAGGATGCACCCAATATGTTGCATCTTTAGTGCAGGTGCATGAACTTGAGACAACAAAATCCAACATTTAATAGTTTGCCTACAATATGCATTAGTTGAATAGGTGAACAATAGTATTGTAGGTATATGTTATGAATATATGTATTGTGGGCCAATAAGAGTATTGTTGGAACAATCACGTCCAACCCTTCCAAGTTTGCCTATAATTTGCACTAATCTAATAGGTGAACAATAAAACTGTTGGTGTGCATTTTGCGTCACTTACCTAAATACAACACCTTTAGCATAGAAATTTCAAATATATGTCGAAAACTGGTAGGTAATTTGCAAAATGAAAGAGTTGGCTTGATTGTTTATGGAAAAGACTAGATTCTTCAATGTGAATTCATGACACTTCGCCAAGTTTAGATGGAACAAAAAGGAACCAAGCTAGAAGTTTATTTAAAGAATCCTTACTTACCTAGGGTTTGTGGCCAATATAATACATTAGATATACTTCCCAAAACAATCACTTCCAGATCAAGCAACAATTTCCCACAACCACCCATATCAACAGAGAAATTGTTGAACACAAGATAGGTAAACTTTGGCCAGACAACAAGTTAGAAACGCGATTGACATCCTTAAATGTTTAAAATTTTGCAACTTGAAAGACAATTATTCTAGAGTAAATTTGAGAACACAACATAAATGTAACATGATTGGAATACAAATATGCATTGAGAATACGATCTAAATGGATACATATCCAAACACATAAACATGATTGAAATAAAAAGTTTCCCAAAGGTTTGAAGTAATCCTGCACTCTAATAAAGTTTTTGATATGGACCTCTAGAAGGCACTAGCTTTATATGTTATGTATACCTTGAAAGCTGTCATAGCCTTATCCTTGTCATACCATATTATTATGGCCTTACTCGTTTCTTCTCTTGTGAACAAAGACTCAATATATGAGCATATCTTTCTGATTACTTATTTAAGTAATTAAAAATAATAATGATAATTATATAACTATTATCTGCACTGATAAAATAATAACAATTGAAACACCAGTTATAGGCTTCTAGCTCAATGAGTAGCGTCTAGCCACAATTGGTTCACCATGAAGTCTCTACACCTACTGCATCACTATTATATCTCTTACAACAAACAAAATGAGGAAATTATTACAATCTAATCTCTTACCATTGAAGAATTGTTTCATAGAGGCTACCTCCACAACACCAACACCAAAATTTCAACAATATTGACCTCCACTCTATGTCGTTCCAGTTGTTGCTGTAACTATGACGTGTTCCCAAAATTCCTTACTTTTCATCCGACCCAATTGGATAGGGTGGCCACACCCAATGTTGGTCTTATTGTATTACAAAAATTATATACAATCCTTAGGAATTTGCATAATTCAATCATCCAAAAAAACTCGTATTTATTAGTTCCATTGTGCATATCTTATGGAAGTCAAATTATAAAAAAATTGTTAAACTTGCAAAGCCTTATCAAGTGAATTTATGAAGTTATATTTTGTAATGTTTCACTTGTTTTGATGAGTAGAAAGAAGAATTCTCTAGGGAAAAAGATGATGCGAGTGAGATATTTTAATCTTACACAACAAAATGTTTTATTGTATATTTTACTCATGGAGAAAAACCACCAATCTCAAAGGAATGTTCAATTCAAGTAAAAAGTACATGTTTCTATTAACAGTTCAAGACATCAAAGAAAATAGGTAATATTTCTATTAACAGGTAAAACAGGTACATACTTTTATTAATAGGTGAAACAAACATCATTATAATGATGCCGAGATTGAAAATCAATCTTTGTATTTTGTTTGCAGCTTCATTAATCTTCGACAAAGAAGTGATTTCTCCATTTTTTCCCAAAGGTTCCAAGAAAGACAATAAGAATTTATAATGTAGACTTCACTTCTGGACTATGATAGCCAAACTCCTTTTCTTGGATTTGTAAGACCCTCCACATGATGGGATTGACTTCATCATCCCTAGCCAGAGCATGTTGTATCAAAGCTAAATAATCAAAATCCACTCTTGTAAAGAAAAGAAGTTTCATGAAATAAGCTGAGAATCAAACAGAAAATGGACTTTGTAACCTAGAGTGTGGATCTAATGACATAGAATTCAAAAGACATATGTCAATTACGAAGAAGAAAACATAATTCACCAAATGCAAGACTCTTTTTATCAAAGGATGATTCATGTATCATCAAGGCTTCCTGAACTAAATACTCTACTTCCCTATGCCTCACTAAATGATATAAATTTGTTGCAAGACTCATCATAGGAAACGAAATCTCTCGAGCATTAGGAACCAAGCTAGCTGAACGTATTCTTAGACTCCTCCTAAGAATATATTTAGATTTCTCAAATTTTCTCGATAAAGCATAATATGTTGCTAGGTTTTGAAGGTGCACTATGATCCCTTCCAAGGGCTTCCTCATTTATGATTAAGTTCTGCTCCCACAGTAGTTGGGGTTCCTCTTCTTTGTAAACGAGTAGAAGATAATGAGCACATCATTAAGGAACAATAACATAAAATTGACTCATGCAATCTAACATTCTTCGATAGCTTTTCTTTACCAACAACATCAATGATCACCCCAAATATGATCAAATTGAAGGATTGTGGAGAACATTTGAGAGAAATTTTTCAATGCCCTTCCTCCTATGGATGCAAAATATGAAGGTGTTGATAGCGCTGCGACCGAGTCTATTTGGTTTGAACATATTTTAACCAAGTATAGTTTTCAACAATAGAAACCTATTCTAAGATGGGGCAATAATCAGAGTGTTATCCATGTTATTAGGTATCCAGTAGAGCATCAACTTCCCAAACCTATAGAATTCCATATGAATTACATTGAACAATTGATTAATGATAGGATTATTGATTTGAAGTATTGTCACACACTGAGATGTAGGTTGCTAACATCTTCACTAACCCTTGACAAAGTCTCATTATGTTTAACTTCATACCTTGCTTGGGGTGAAGGTGGGCGCAATCTCATTTCCCCTCTCTGATTTTTTTAGTTCTGAACACTTTTTACATGGTACCTATCATTACCTTGTAGCTAGGACCCATTTTCAGATTTAACATATTTTTCCTATGTCCCTAAGTTGCACTTATGATGGGGCATTGGTTTACATACATCATGTAGTTAATTTTATTTAGATTGTAGTGTCTAATCCTGTGCATATTTGACTTATCACTGATTGGTAGATAAACAATCCAACCATTTATATTTAATGCCATGCCTCTCTCATTGTATTATAAATACAAATGATCTCTTGTAATTAAACATAAGACATATATTCTTTCTGTTAGTTCTGCATTTTATGTTATTATTCTATTTTGTATGGATTCAAATATTATGATTTCCATTGTATTGCAAAAGTGGAGATGATTTAGATTCATTTTATCATGATCTAGAGAGGTATGTTCCAAGAAATTAACTAATTTTTTCAAGTATCTTTCCATTTTCAATCCTTTTGAAACCTTGTGCTAAGACCTGAAACAACCAAAAATAGAATTTTTTGCAAATATTATAAAATTGTAGTGCCAAGTTATAACCTATACCATTTAAGAGTTCGTTTACTACCATTTTGATTTCCTAGATAAAGCAGTCACTAAACATTGCAGTGAAAGAGAACTTGAGAAGTAGCTTTCTACTGGTATTCGCACGTGATTTCTAAGGAATACTAGAAGAGTGTTGCTTCTCAATGAAGTTGTCAAAGTACATGTTTGTACTTCCCAATGAGACAATATTATAATCCAAAATGGTGTTCCAATAATAAATCTCTATGAAAATCCCATTCTTGTTTAGGGGTGTACAAAGATTTGTTGTCATGTCACAGAGACACTTGGCAAACCAAATCCATTTACGTATTCTAAGGCCTGAATCAACCTTAAAAACCTTTCCAAACCAACCATGGAATGTTAACTGTGCATCCATATCCTCATGTATATCTGTGTTAACTTTGATATTCGGTGTCTAATCAATGTGCATAATTTACTTGTTATAGCTTGGCAGGTGAACTACCCAACCACCTATATCTAACGTTGGGCTCCTCACGGTCTATGTCATAGATACAAGTGATCTCCTTGTAATTAAACTTATATGACTCCATACAGACAAGGAAGAACAACAACATAAGTGTTTATGTTAGTTCTTCTTCTTCTGTTGTTGTTATTCCTTGTCTGTATGGAGCTCAAGCTAACAAATCAACCTAGTCAACACTTTTTTTTAAATGTGGAGGCCACAAAACTTAGAAGAAATAATAGACACAAAACCAATTTAAGGAACAATATTATCATTGTCTATAAAATATGTTTTGTCTGGAATACAAAGCAAGAACCTCCATTCATAGCAAACTGGGAAGATTCCTACAATTAAGAATTCGGTTGGCAGATATACCAACTCAGGATTTAATGTATTACCTGAGTGAACTTAAACCAAGTATGTACACTTTCACCCCACTCAAAAAGTGGTAGAAAAATTTCATCACAATTTTCTTCAAGAGCACAATCATTAGATGGAGAAGTCAACTCAAAAGAAGCAAAATCATATGAGGATCAAGATTCCAAGGGGCATGCTCATAAAATTGAACACTCCTAATGACTAACTAATGTGTATCTAGAACACGAAATTTAAAACCTTTAACATATTCTGGGTAGCCAACAAATATGCAAACCATACATTGTCTTTGCATTGCCTTTCATTTTTCTTTGTGGGTTTGGGCCCAACATTGCATGCAAAGACTCTGGGATAGCCAATAGAGCATCCTCTCAAGGCTTCTTCTGAGAAACCCCCTTGAAAACTTTTGTGAGGCATGCAATTTTGAACATATATGGCACAATTGATGGCTTCAGCCCAAAACTGCCAGCAACAACCTTTGGAATGGATCATACAATTTGTCATCTCCATCAAGCTATCAATATTCCTTGGTTGTGGATAGTAGGGCATAGTATGTTGTAGGTCCTTTTCCTACCTTCATTAATCACATGAATTCCACCTCTCCATCAATAGTTCAACATGAAATACTTGAGGTTCCTTCACTACTTTCTTGAGATACATATCACTTGGTATGTATCTAGGATAAGCATCTCACAAACTCAAGTATGCCTTGGATCTCTTGAGTATATTTCACATATTGGATTGCAAATCTACACCCACCCCCTTTTCGTCAAGGGTCATGTTTTCAACCAAGTGTTTCCACTCCTTTGTTTGACATTATGTGGTATCAACAACTCTTTTAGTTTCCATCTAGGATAGGCATATCATAGTTCAATTGTGCCTTTGATCTCTTTAGCAGATTTCAGAGATTGGATTGCAAATTTACACCCACACCCTTTTTGTCAAGGGTCAAGTTGTCAACCAAGTGTTTCCACTCCTTTGGTTGATGATATGTTGTATCGGAAGCTTGTTGGAGGCATTTTGTACTTGACTCACAACTCTCTAGATATCTCCTATGAAGTCGATTGGTCTCCCAGTCATGAAGGAACCAAAGGAGCTTCATTAGAAATATACATTCAATATTATTCCGATGGTAATGCAAATTTAGTGGGTTATACTGACTCTGATTAGGTTTGAAATCCTAATTACTACAAATCCAACTCTGTCTATGTCATTCACCTTGGCTCTGGTCCTGGTTTTTGGTCTAGCAAAGAGCAAGTTGTCAATGGCCTTCCTCCTATGGATGCAAAATATTGAGGTTTTGAAACCCGTTTCCACTAAACTTATTTGGATTGAACATATTTTGACCAAGTCTAGTTTTCAGCAATAACAACCTACTCTAGGGTAGTAATTAGAGTATTATCCATGTTATCAGGCAACTTGTAGAGAATCAATTTCCCAAACCTATAGAAGTCCATATGCATTACATCCAATAATTTATTAATGGTAGGATTATTGATTTTCAATATTGCCACACACTAAGATGTAGGTTTCTGACATCTTCACTAACCCTTGACAAAGTCTCATTATTTTCAACTTCATACTTTGCTTGAAGTGAAGGAAGGTTTCCCTAAGGTGGGGGAAATATCACTCCCCATATCTGAATTCTTTTGTTTTGAACAATTTGTACATGGTACCTATCCTAACCTTGTAGCCAAGACCCAATTTGAGATTAAACATATTTTCCCTATGTTTGTAGTTGCACTTATGATGGGGTGTTGGTGTACATACATCATGTAGTTAAGTTTATTTAGATTACATTGTCTAATCCTGTGCATATTTGACTTGTCACTAATTGGTAGGTGAACAAGCCAACCACCTATATTTAATGCCAAGCCCCTCTCATGGTATTATAAATATAGGTATCTCCTGTAATTAAACACAAGATATATCTTTTCTATTAGTTTTGCATTTTATGTTATTATTATGTTTTGTATGTATTGAAATATTAGGATTTCCATTGTATCATAAATGTGGAGATGATTCAAATTCATTTTATCATGATCTAGAGAGTATGATCCAAGAAATTAATTAATTTTTTCAAGTATCTTTCCATTTTGAATCCTTTTGAAACCTTTTGTTAAGACTAGAGACAACCAAGAATAGAATTGCTTGCGAATATTGTAAAATTGGTAGTGCCAAGTTCTAACATGTACCATTTTAGAGTTCTTTTACTACCATTTTGATTTCCCGGCTAAAGCAGTCACTAAACATTACAGTGAAAGTGAGCTTGAGAAGTAGATTTCTACAATTATTTGCACATGATAGCTAAGGAATACTAGAAGAGAGCTTCTTCTCAATGATGTTTTCAAAGTGCATGTTTGTACTTCTCAATGAGAAATATTATAAGTCAAAACGGTGTTTCAATAATAAATCCTTATGACAATCCCATGCTTGTTTAGGGGTGCACATAGATTTGTTGTCTTGTCATAGAGACACTTGGCAAACCAAATCCATTTACGTATCATAAGGCCCAAATCAAACTTAAAAATATTTCCAAACCATCCATGGAATCATCCTAATTTATTTTAGTTGTTTTTTGTATGGCATATGAATTATGGTATATAAAAAACATTGTGTTGTCCCCTAATTCCATCTGAAGAATGATTATCCCCTAGTTTTTCTTGGGCTAAAAGGGAAGTTCTATTAATGTATGTCAGAAACTTTTCTAACCAATATATGTATAATTCAAGGAAAGGAATAAGCATTGGTATAATGTAAAGGATAAAAAATATGGTTTTCAAAGTTAGAGTTGAATCTCAATTGGAACCCATAATACTTAATAAATGACACAACCACATATGACTCCTAAAAAATCACATCATTAATATAGCATTAATACAATTACCTAATGTTAGATAACATGATAAACATTGCATAATTTCCTCGCCATGTATCTTATTTTGCAATATTCTTGTCTTTATTCTCTCATTTCTAGACCAAGCTCTCCCTTACTTTCCCCTCCTCATCCTACATTTTCTCTTAATAACCTCCCCAAGAAATGATCTTTTCTTTCTAAGAAATTCATCTCTTATCTGACACCTTCTCCCAATGCCTCATCAATGCACTAGGAGTCAATGAGGGGTTTCTTACTTTTAGGATTGAGGGAGCTCTAGAGCCCAACAAAGAGCATCAAGCTTTACCCAAAGGTATCTAGCCAATACTCCAAAATATATTAAGGAGAAATTACTTAGGTATAATGTGACATAGCTAGGGGATGTTGTTGTTTGACAAACTTTGAAGTGCTTTGGGAAATAAATGATTGGGTTCCTGATATAGGACATGCCAAAGTTTCCTATACTCAATACATATACATTTTTGACATCAATTAGCATTTGAATCTCTTGCTTGGCCATGTCTTGATAGATTAAAATAAGTCCAAAAAGGAAATCCCTCTCATGTTGGACTAGTTACAACGAACTATGAGGAACATAGACAGGGGTCTAGGTCATACTGAAGAACATATTAGCCTTCCCCCAGGATCCTAGATGTTCTTCTAGGAGTATAAAGGAGCCAATAGTGATGGATGATTCACACTTTTTCAAATCCAAATGAAAATTTCTAATCATTTTAGTTTCTCAAGTTACTTTTGTCAATTTTTTATTTCTAAGTTAGCTGATAGATCAAGCTTTACAACCCTATAGTATAGTTTTTTTGTTTCTTTGATGAAATTTAAAAGAAAATTTGTTTGGATGTTGTAAAATTTATGGTTTTGTCACTGGTTTGGTTTCCCAAGTGGAAAACCAAAGCAAACCATAAACTACTATGATGTTTTTCTTCAAGGCTTAAATAGATACTCACTTCACAAAAAAAAAAAGGCATGAAAAGTATTGCAAAGGGGTTCCTTTTTAAGGCAGGACCAAAACATGGCAAAATCAAGCCAACAATTTCCCAAACAATGTGGGCATCCAAACCAATTATAAGGCTACTTAAAAAGCTTAGAGGCTTTTGCAAGAAATAAGGCAGCTCAATAAGCTAATAGGCCTAATGTTGGACATTCAAGAGGTAGAAATAATGGGATATAGGACCTTGAAGGTTGAAGCCTAATTGATAAACATGGATATGTCATCGAACATTAGGCTATTTTTTTACCATCCCTTGCACCTTATGAACATACATAGATCCCAACAAACCACAACAAATCCTATTACATGGAAGGGGAGAAATACTTAAATTTACTCTCTAGAATTCATATGACGATAAAGAGTTACCAAATTTTTTTCCAAGAAGAGTCAAAGTAGAAGATTTATCTGCACCTAAAGATAAGATTGTGTTTTAGTAAGTAGAAGAATCCAAAGTTGTTTTGAAACCAAAACCATTTTATATGGCGTCATCAACTAGAGCAAAACCACATAATGCAAAATCATGTGAGTAAGGTCTTCTTATTAAAGCCATACTAAGTTGGATATCAACAAATCAAAACCCCTAGAAATCCACATGTTGGACACTTGGATTCATGGGAATGCAAACTTGCATGTATGACATGTGTCAAATAGTCCATCCCCAGCTACCCCTATGTATACAACAGTTGAGGCACCAAAAAATTTCAAAAATATGTTCGGATGTGTTTGATGTGTAAGAAATATGTCCAAACATATCAATAAAGTGTCCCAACATGTGTTTGATGTAGCTCCTTATGTTTGCATGTATTATTTTTCTGTAATTTTGATATTTTTTATTTCATATACATAAATAAATTTACATCTTTTCACATCCCCTATGTCTTATTTTGGGGGTTCTATTTGTTCTTGTGTCAAAGCATCGTTTTCCCACATTATGTGTATGAATTGGCTGGCTTAATAGCCATAAATTTACGATAAAGTGGGGAGAGAGTATAAAGACCATGGCTTATTTGATCTACACATTGACTACATTCAAATCAATTTTTGGGACAGATTTCTAGAATTACCGACGTCATAAGGATATCGGTTCTCTTGTTCTTTGAGAGTGTAAGGTCCTTATATGGTAGAGGGATTTGAGACAAAATATGCATAGAATTTATTTACTTTCAGGAATGAGTGCGCTTAATGCCACAGTGGTAGGGATCAATGCAGAATTGAGGTTCATGAGATTGAATTGTGAAGATTCCCTTGAAGCTCTGAATCATTACAAGTCCCTTTATTACTACCATTTATACTATGCAGTGATATATTTTCTTGATATTGAAAGCCATCGAAATTGATATAAGCATGATTTGAGGCTCTGGTTTGTTACAGTGTTGTTTTGACAACAAAAAAAAGTTGCCTTAGATATGTAGAAACCTTCAGAGCCAGTGAATTTTTATTACCATTGAGCAAAGTGTTCAAAGGATGTAAAGAAGTTTCATAATGTTGCAATAGGGTCTAGGGCTTCATCATTTGAACATTAGAAAGTTGCATGATACTTATTTCAAGAAATGTAGCATCAAAGGGCCTCATTGACAAAATTGAATACAATAGTGTCTCATTACAGTTATTGACCTATTGATTTTGTCATATGTCATAACTGAGGTTGAATAGAGGGTACTTGAAAAATTGGTATAGTGAAGTAGAGCATGATGATGCTAAGGTTTTTTGCAACACATTATTCTTCCAACTTATGATATTATCTACAATTGTGCATCAATCAGATTGGTGGCATTAGAGTTATGCTTGTGTAACATTTGATCCTTGGTACGTATTGGATTCTCTCTAAAATATATAGATTCTAGAGTATGGAAGATGATGTTAGGAACAATGCTAGAAAGGGTTCGGACTTTAAATCAACATTACATAAGAAACCCTGACATAATAAGATTTGAAGCAAGCTACTCTAGTAGGTCTTGAAGCAGTTAAAACTTGGTAATAAAGGTCTCAATATGAGCAAACTTGAAAGTCTCTTTTCTTTTTAGTTAAGAGAGAACCAACCCCTTTGTGCAACCCCTATAATCACAAGGAACAGTGATTGGATACTTGGGAAACCCATATTTTGTGATGTGTGAATAAAAGGGACCTTCATAAAATGGATTGGTAGCTATCATGAAGTAGCTAATTGTCTGGATGATCTCATAAAAGGATATCTTCACCCTGGTTAAAGAAGGATCATGATGATAATTTTTCCGATTAGGAAGCTTTCTAATACAATTTCAGTATGATAAAATCCCATATTAAAGAAGAGGGGCAGATTGATGAAGACTTAAGACAGAGCTATAGCATCCTTGGATGTCTCTAGTATTTTAACTTTTATGCTATGTTATATCTCCTAAGCTGCATATGACTGTGGCTCATAAACCTAAGAATATTGATAGGAATGCTAACAGATTGTAGATTGCTCGATATTTAGAAGAATTCATGACTTCAGGTGCAACCAGTATCAGATAATAATCCTCTCATTGAGAGGGAATTAATTTTTTAGAAAGGTCAAATTCCTATTCTCTACTTCCGAAGCATAGACAATTTATGGATCTTGCTATTTTGGTATATATCTTGCTAAAATTTATGACTGCATATTGTTTGTTGTACTGTGCTAGGAATTTGAACTTCAGTATGAAGAAAAGGCATAAGCCAAAATCTTGGAAAAAAGGTATGAATTCCCCCTAATTTCTTACCTCGGGAAGATAGGACCATGATAGGATCCTCTCATTGATTACTGATGTTTATATCTAAGGATGAAGATTTTTTTAAATTTTCCTTCGAACTTTGAAGAAAATAAATAAGGGACTAATTATTACATATTGCAGAGTTGTCTATTGGACCTTCCCAACAGTATGACAAAGAGCACTGCCAAAATCATGGCTTGATTGAGTGTATTAATAAATTATCTACAAAGTGGATGGATCTAATGATGAGAAGGCTGCCAGATAGATGCTTTTCACTCTGAAAAGACAAGTTTAGGTTGTGGTCTCCCTAAGTAAGAGGGAGTAAAATCTGTGAAATATTTTATTCATCAAGATATACAAGAAACAGATGATTGCTAAGCGTTTCCTGCTATATATACATCTATATGCTTCTGGATGGAGCTATGCGGCTTCCAGTGATCTAGTCTTGACTTTCCAAAAGTAGCTTGGAACTATTCCCTATATAAAGGGATCCTTGGTTAAGATTCAACAATTAAGCTCTGGGAAATTCTAGGGGCTTTCATTACTTATTGAGCTATAAGCGACCATAGGGTGAGTGGTTGACTTTCCCCTATTATTGATGACATGTATGGGATGAGTGGTTCACCTTCTCCTATCGAATATGAGCAAGATAAGTGGTTCACCTTCTCTTCTAGATACCCCAGTCAGAGATGCTTATAGGCATATGTTGACATGTTAGTGGGACATGGTTCATCCTTTCCCCACATCTAGGATGTTTATTCCCTATGATCTATGGTTGAGATGTCAGTGGGATGTGGTTCATCCTTTCCCCATGTGTAGGATCCTTCCTACTATTTTTTATTTGCATGCATGTAGGACGTGGTTCATCCTTTCTCTACTCTCAGTTTTTTGCATGCCTATAGGAGGTCGTTCATCCTCTCCCTATGTATGACTGTGACATGTGTTTCGAGGATGTGGTTTCTCCTTTCCCTAAGAGTGGTTATGACAAATATGTGATATCTTCTTTTCTTGCTGATGTTCTTACATCATCCTACCCATGTAGTCTAGGACACATGGGAAGTACCTCTAATTTCACGAATGAGTTGGAAAAAGTGGTTAGGTACCATAGCACTATCGATGGATGCATCATGTACTTCCATACTCCATATGACTAGGATGCATGGAGTTCAACAACTTGATCTAGGATCAAGGCTTAGATTTTGTCAGTGGAGAGTGGTAAGGTCTTGTGACTCACTCTTGATCACTTCTTCTTCATTATTACTTCATGGTTCAGCAGAGAAGAGTGGAGAAAAACAGTGATGAAAGAGATGGTACATGATGACAGAATGGTATGATGATGACAAATGGATTGGTAGGTGGAATTCTCCCTAGTTGAGAGGGAGTGTTAAAATTGGCAACTAGGGCCAAATTCCACATTGGACAACTCATTTGATGGAGATAATCATTCCATTGAATTTTGATTTTCGAGAGGAAAAAAATCGACCTAAAGATCATCGAATTTGGTTAAGCGGAAGTGTGATTTTGAAGTTTTGTTTCTCTCATATAAAATTATCCAGGGTGGTCTCTCCTATATGTCAGCTCACCTAGTCCAATGGTCACGTCTCTTCAACACCATCGAATTGTATATAATGAGGTGCCTTTCAACCTCATTTGACTCAACGAAAAGGGCTCTAATATATCTGTGAGATAACCGCAGCTTGAAGGATCTAGGAGGGCATGTATTGGGTGTGATTTTGGTGTGTTTTCCTTTCCATAGGTTCAACATTGAAGCTGAATGGAAACCATGGGTTAGGGTAGTGAATATTGGTGAAGTATCAATCTCCTTGTAATCATTTCAGGAAGGCCACAGGATGTGTGAGTCTTAGGCATAGGAGATGAAGGGTTGTTCTATGAAGTAGAATAGGTTTCATATCCTAATCCAATGTATAGTAGACATGGAACCTTGGTGATATTTGTTTGTAGCTCAGAACCTTAGCCAAATAACGTGAGATTTTCATGAAGGAAGGAACGCAACATGTGTCTCTAGATCTGGGCTATTTAGGCAATATTCTTCAAGGCCTAATTGTAGATTTTCAACCACAGAACTTGTCAACTCTTTGACTAGGCTTCATTGCTCAAATTCTAGGACTATATTTGCCTCTTCATAATCAGCGAAGGAAGCCACTTTAAGTGAATCAAGTATGAGCTCTTTTGGAATATGTTGAGTTGCTGCGTTGAATTCTATTTTCTACTAGTTAGGGAAAGTCTCATTTGCTATTATTTGGATACATAATTACAAACTTGTTTGGGTAGTATATTTGGCATATGGTAAGTGGTTCTAGTCATCATCTTGGCAAGTCATCCTTGACATTGATTGTGCTCTCCTTCTCTCTCTTTGCTGACCATTTGATGATTAATAATAATAAGAAAATTGATCAAGGGCTTTCCCCATCTTGGGGTTTTCCCTGGCTTGAGCCAATTATTGTGTCCTCTTGTCTTGCTTGTCTTCGTTATTTATTATACATGTTCTTCTCTTAGTTATTGTCATCATGATAATGTTTCACATGATTGCTAATGAGTTAATAATTGGGCTAATGAGATATTGAAGCTTTTGTCTTCAACAAAGAACATGTGATCCTAAATTTAACAGTAAGAGACAATGTTGAAATTGCAGGTTGGTATCTAGTATGAGGACAAGTTAGAGGGGTTTTGTAACTATAGTCCATGGAAGGAAAGGATGGAGTTGGTCTTGCAAGTCGACAAGATATGGGAGTTCGCCAAGAAATCCATCAAGAAGCCAACTAACCCAAAGGAATTGGAAGTTTCGAGGAATAACACTGCACATGAGATGTGGATGGCACTTCAGAATTTGTTTCAAATTAAGAACAAGAACCAGGTACTGGTATTGGAGGATAAGTTGACATCTAGCAAGATGATACAAGGTGAAGGAGTGACTTCGTATCTGATGAGATTGTCTAAGGTCAAAGATGAGTTTGTTGTCATCAGTGTGACTATTTCAGATTCTGATATGGTGAGGATGGCTTTGAAAGGGTTCATATAGGAATGGAAGCCCTTCATCAAAGGGATTGTTGCTAGAGAGTGGTTTCCAGGGTGGAATAGGCTGTGGGATGACTTCCTTTAGGAGGAGTTGTGAGACGAGGATCTTCATCCAAAGAAAAGGGCTTCATATGATGACATGGAATTTGCAGCACGAATGAAGGGTAAGCAGAAGAAGGACTTGAGTAAAGTCAAGTGTTTCAACTGTGGCGATATGGGGTCATTTTTCGTCGAGATGTCTAATGATGAAGAAAGGAGATGATGAGAAGAAGAAAGGGAAGTAAGTCATTGGTGTTGTCACTTCTGCTGAGATAGATGCTCTCACCAGGAGATTGGAGGATGACGACTTTGCTATGATCTCTCATTTTTGTATCGATGAGGATGGATTGTATGTGGAAAGTGATTCTTCAAAACAAATGACAGGATCACAAGAGGTTTTCGAGGCTCTATTTGAATGGGACTTGAAGTTTCACATGGTGTTGGGTGACAAGAGTCAGAACGAGATCCAAGGATCGATATTTGTGCCATGTAGGTGTTAGCGCTTGGAATTCACCTAGGCTGAGATAGACAAACTCTCAAGGCTACATCAAACCATTTCACCTCGTAGCTAGCCCTACGAGGTATGAGAAGGCTCTCTCGTGTCAAAACTCGATGGATTTTGTCAATAGGATGAGTTGACCA
>APFE030898864.1:0-14984 GCA_000404065.3 Pinus taeda
AGATTTTCCCCTGGATCCCAAAACCAGGACTACCAGCTTGATTTTCATTATGTTCCTTTCAATGCTACAATATATATTTATACATGTCGAAGCATCCAATACCATGGACTGAAAACCATCGCGTCCAAAACCATGGACTGAAAACCATTGCGTCCAAAACCATGTGCGAAAATCATGCACACCTCAAACCCCCTATGACCCCCCCGCCCCCCACTACGCAATCGGCACAACGAAAGGGGGGCTCTGCCCCCCTTCTAACCCCCTGGTTAACTATGTGGGCTAGTCATGGAAAGAATATAAACAACCCAACAATTCTCAAGTTTTTTATGATTCCATACATGAGGGCCCAATTAGAGTTACTAGAGTATTTGGTAAAATGTTGGGAAACATAGGAACAATAATTCAGTATTGGAGTACATATTGTCACAATAGATGTCGAAGACATCTACTTTCTGATAGGGTTGCCACGGAGAGGATCTCTCATTTCATTGTTTAGATTTAGGAGAGGAGGAGAGATAGTGAAGGATTACATTGTTGTTCATTGTCGTCCTCACTTTCAAATAACTAAGGATGGGAAACTTGAGATAAAGGATGTTGTGAAACTTCCCCTAATTACAATCCTCTTTACTATTGCTCGTTTGGCTTGTAGTGCCTCATTACACTTAGCTACCCAGACTCAGATGCAGTACGCCTTGGAGTCCTTGGAGCCTACAATATTCAACAAGTGTGAAGGAGTTTTAGTCAATATGAAGGAATAGATCAATAATGTAAAGACCATACTATTGAAGAACTTCATATACAACTCCATCATGGTAACATTTTCTTTATAGAGTGTGCCATTGATATGACCTCAGCGGATAGCCCGTGAATTTCTTAGACCTAGAGAAACTCGTATGAGGCAATGGGTAGATTTAGTGGCCAGGGATGAAGGAGTGCCTATTATGACAATCACTCACATATTTTTTGATTGGTTGTAGAAGATGTTGATTATGATTGAGGACTACTCATATGCCCCAACTATTTTCATGGAGATCTAGAGCTCCTTTTACCTCAAGGTGAGAAATGGAACAATGCATGTAAAGCAAAGTCATTTCAAATATTTTTTGGTTTTTGGATTTTGCAATTTTTTTTTCATTTAATTGTATCAAAGACTAACTATCATTTTTACTTGCAGATATTGGACATGTGTGACCAGTAGACATGTCGTTTATTCATCGATGGGCACAACCACATCTTGTATAGGTTGAGGCTATAGGGGTAGAGGAGGAGATGGTTGATCCTCACACAATGAAAATACTTTCCAAGTTCAAGCATCATATCAAGGGTTTGACTCGTAGTGTGTGAGACATGTGGATTAATGAAGTACCTATCCAGCTGTGGTGGTACACTATAGGAGTGCCAAAGCATATCAGTTGATTGTTGTGTAAATTTTCCCACACTATTGTATGTTATCTCTAAATATCATAGGATTAGTCGCCAAGGAGGCTTTTGAGCCATATTTTTCTTACATGTATTTTAATATTATAGGTTGTGTGGCCATATGTGTTTCAAGAAAAAAATTGTAAAACCAAACACTATCTATAATTTTCTATCTATGGATGTCTTCTACTTTTATTTTACTCTCTTGCACAATATGATGATGGTTTGTGTATTTACATATGTTGCAAATGTATGTCTAATACATAATTTGCTGACATGTTTTTTAATGTATTAAGACTCCTAGGAACATGTTGATATTGAATATAATCAAAATGTTGCTCTAAGAGGCGAACCCTTAAAAACATGTGTAATAAAGTCGGACTTCTTACTGAATAGACATTGTTTAAATGTTGTACCACAAGCTATGAATTGATCCTGACAAACTAATGGAAAATTCCATGTGAAATAACATTAGATAATAATTTGATCATTGCAATATACTCAATAATGTTATTAGTCAAGTGACCGATACAAATTCCATGTAGACTCACTAACTCATCATTAGAAGCATAGACTCCCCATGTTGTTGAGGAGAGGTTTCGAGTACTGTGAGTAGTGCCATCAACATAACCAACATATAATTGATGGAATTCCGACATCTAAAAATCAAATGAAACTCAAGACACGTATAAGCGGTAGAAAACTATAGAAAAATACATTGTAAACACACTTAGAAAACCTATACAATATGTACACAGTGACTATGTAGAATAAATCTAAACATTGTATTTTTTCATGTACAACCCATTTCAGGGTTGTGCCAAGGGAATTCCATCAAAGTAAACCAATTCATACGCCCCTTTTTCTAGTATACATTTGACTATATATGGACCTAAAACCAACGGTTCAAGCTTCCAAACTCCTAATTTGTTAGCTTCCTGGCGTATAAAAGGACTAGGTCACCTTTCGAGAAGGCACAAAGTTTAACACTCTAGTCAAATTGTGCTTTGACACAACTTTTTGTGAGCCTCATTGGCCATTGCGGTGTCGTGTTGGGTCTCATCCAGGTGAGCCAGATGCAAAAAATGTTCTTCGAACGTTGCGGGAAGAAGCTTGATGGAAAGATTCTAAGGGTGGAATTTCACATTCTATTGAGAGAATTTCTTCTATACCATACACAAACTAAAAGGGTGTGAATCCAGTTGTAGTTTGGATAGATGTTTGGTATGCCCAAAAACATAAAAAAGAATGGTATACCAATTCGTCTTATGAATTCCTATCATGCATTTGAGCATCATTTTAAAAACCTTATTAATACCTTATACTTTCCTGTTAGCTTGTGGGTAATAGGGAGTTGAGTTATCATGTTGAAGACCCAACTTGGTAGCAAGTTCAGACATCTTGTAATTTCGAAAATGTGTACCATGGTATGCAACGATGGCTTGAGACACATCAAATTTGGCTATAACATGGCTGAAAAGGAACAACACAGTAGTTTTTCTACTATTTTCAAACGCAGGTATCACTTTGGCCCATTTTGTAAAGTAATCTACAACAAAAATAATGTATCCATGCCCCCCAACTGAATAAGGTTTACAGGTCATGAAGTCAATGCTCCATTTTGCAAAAGGTCCAATGAAAATAAATGGATGCACAGGAGCAAGTGGAGAACAGGATTTCCTATTAAAAATATGACATGCGTGAAATTTTTGGATTGCCTAAATACAATCACGAAAACATGGTCGACCAAAAATAATTAGCATGTAAATTTTTTTGGATAGTTGCATAGCTAGACCTATGTATATTGCATGCTCCAACATGATAGTCATTCAAATCTTTATCAACCTCCTCATGAGTGAGACAGTGTGGAAATACCAAATAAACACTCCAATGGTAAAGAGTATCACCATTTATGATGTACTTGCGAGCTTGGTATCGAATTTGACATTGATCAGAATGAGAAATATCAGGCCAGAAAGTTTGGATCTAGAGATAAATGATGATATCTCCATACTAGGGATCATAAGAGTCAATCAGAAACAATGTTTCATATGGAATAAATTATTAGTCATTGATTCTGACTCGGAGGAGGGAAGGTCACCAATCAACTCAACGAGGACTAAAGATTCCTTATATTTAGATTTGATGAATTTCAATTCAAACTCTTGGAGGATAATTATCCACTTCAAGTACTTGCCCGCCAACGATTGATGCAAAAAAATGTAAGTCATAGGGTTGTAATCATAAATGATAGTAGTCTTTCGAAGTAGGATATAGTGGTGAAATCTCTAGACAACTTGCATAACTACCAATGCTAACTTTTCAATATGTGAGTACTTGGCTTCAATCTCTGTCAAGTTTTGACTCTAGTAATATATGGGGTGTTCATATCCTATATCATCTTCTTGAACAAACACCATAATGATTGTGGTAATTACCATATTTAAATAGAGGAAATAGTCTTGTTGATAGTTAGGGGGTTATAATAAAGATGCTTGAGCTAAGACATTTTTCAAAGCATCGAAATATTTTTGAGTTGTGTGATGCCAATGAAAGGGAACCCTTTTTTTTTCCAGTAAGTGAGTAAATCCTTTTGTAATTTATATGTAGTTAGGGATGAATCATCGTAGAAATCTAGGCTTCCCTTGAAGGAATTGTAATTGAACGAATGAAGATCGAGAAGGAAAATCAATGATTTCCTGGAATTTCATAAGATCAATTTGAATCCCATTCTTGGACAATATAAACCTTAGAAGTCAACCAAATTGGACACAAAATACACATTTATGTGGATTTAGCCTTATTTTATAATGTTGACAACATAGGAAGATCACTCTGAGATGCATTGGATGATCTCCACGATGTTTATAATTGGCAAGAAAATCATCCAAATAGGGTTTCACTATATGTTTGATATCATGGAAAGCATAGTTTATCGCCCTTTGGAAGGTTGTGGCAACATTCTTCAGACTGAAAGGATGTTTTTGGTAGGAAAACATACCCAAAGGATAAATGAATACAATTCTATGTTGGTCCAATGACATGATGTTGATCTGATTATAATTAGAGAAGCCATCCATAAATGAAAAAAAATCTATCTTGGCACAACCGCCCATGATTTGGTCGATAAAAGGGGTTGGGTAGTTTTCATTGGGACAAGCATAGTTAACATCCCTATAATTGATGCATACTACGAGCATACCCTATTTCTTCATAACAAGAACAATATTGGAAACTTAATCGGTTAAAAGAATATGATAGATAAAACCAACACACAATTTTTTTCAACTTCTTCTTTTATGGTAGCAACTTTCTTCGGGTGAACCAGACATAAATGTTGTCGAACAGGTTTAACATCTGGATATATTTTAATATTGTGCACCACAATGTTTGGATCTATGCATGTCATCTCTTCCTATGTCCAAGTGAATACATCACAAAATTCTTGAAAAAGCTCCTTATAAATATTAATCTCATTGGGAGAACAAGATGTGCCAATATGGAAATTATCAATAAATCCATGTTTTATAGAAATATCGAGGGGTATGGTCTCCTCAATATTTGCTAAATTCTTCTCAGAATTCACCTCATGAATAGAGATAGAACCTCAAAGTGTCTTAGTAACATAAGGTGAATAAAATTCTTCAAGATTGTTCTCAAGAATATTAGGCAAAAAGGATCGATGATGAATATCATCCCATGGTGTTTCATCTTACATTGTGATCTCCATGATTCTTTTGTCGATGGAAAATATGTCTTCAAAAGGGTCAATATTCAAACATGGACCTTGGGAATAATCTACCCAATTTACTAACGTATCAATGTTAGAACTATCATGTACTCTCCAAGGATCAGATGGAATAGTACAAGATGACATCATATTGTTAAGGGAAACCAGATTGGGAATGTCATTAGGAGGGAGTGTAAAAGTTTCCATTAAATATGAATCTTTAATCAATCCTATCCTAACATGTTGATAAGGGTGTGGGGATTCACCCATAAGTGGAATACTCCCAGTAGTTTGGGAATCAATGGAACAAAAGGAAGTTAATTTATGGCCACGATTCCCCCTTGGTGAGGGAATGAAATCATCGTAAAATAGGTTGAGACCATGGTTTCCATGGAATGAATCCATGTTCAACCTAGTAAGATGTTATAATCTAAAGGTCTATCAATGACTTCGACCTCTACTGAGATTGTTTTGCCAACTAATTCTACTTGTAATGAATTCAAGGTCCCGTAAGGTTTAAATCCTCTTTAATAGAAAGCCTTAAGGGTTTTCGTAGATTGATTATGTTGTGGAGAACCAATGGTTTTCCAACATGAAAGCGACATGATGCAAGTTGAGGCACCTTCATCTATGATTATGCGGTGCATAGTTTTACTTGTAATGATAACTTGAATCATGAATTTCAGTTGGGGTGGAAGTTTAAGAACATGGTTCTCGTGATTAAATACAACAAGATTTAAATTTGAAGGGTCTACTCCTCCAATTGTTTCTAACAAAGAATTCTTTCGGGCGGGAGAAATTTGCAATACTTCAAGAGCTGACATAGAGGAAGGAGTCTGAGCTAAATCCTCAACTATGTTGTAATTTTGTGAAGCTCTAACATGAGGATTAATTGTTGACTTATGAATCATTACTTTAAGAGGTTTGATAGTCAATTCAACAATCGGTTTCTCTATCTGGAGAGGACTAAAAATGGGTTGAGTAGAGATGGATTAGCAACCATTCTTGGAAATGGAGGAACTATAGGAAGAGGACTCGAATAGGGTGGAGCACCAACTTGTAACATTTGATCAATGGATAGAAACATTCCAACAATAGGTTGTAGCCATTTTGGAGGATGAGTGTATGGAGGCATATTCCCTCCAGTGGGAGGGTATCTAGGGTAAGGAAGATACATTATTGTGGATGTGCCATTCCACTAAGAGATGAACCATACTTCTACTAAAAAACGATTGCGGTCCAATAGGTTGGGTAGGTTGTGAGGTGCTTGTTAAAGAGAGACCAACTGGTATACCAGATAAAGATGATAAAAGTGAAGTCCATGAATTAGTTGACGCACCAGAAAAGGTTCCAGCTAATGACTGGTAGCTGGGTGGCCCTAATGGACCACCATACAAATGACTTTCTGGTGAAGTTACAAACATGGAATTTGTTGCAACTTCGGTCGATTCACTCATGATAATAGACACAGGTTGAGAGACCATCCCTAATTGAGTCATGGTTAAACTTCTCGAAGGAGTTTTCCAAGGGAAGTTCAAAGGCGAATTGAAACAAAGAATGCAATGTAAGGGAGCTTGTGTTTGAGTACTAGGGGTAAAGATAGGAAAGTTTTGGTACATAGGAGGAAAATCTTGTCGTTATGGTACGTAAACAAGAGTTTTTAGGGCTAGGAGAATCCTCTTCAGTAATTTCCTTTATTCAATTGTTTGTGGTTCCTCAGGTTGTATAACCTTAGGTTGTATAGTGTATGAATTTGGAAATTCAGGTTCAATAACTTCAGGTTCTAATGTTTCAAGGGCTTTAGTTTCAATTGATTCAAACTGACTAGTTGATAAGGATGTAATTTCAAGTTCGATACTTACTGGAAGTGACGATTATGGTTCATTAACTTCAGATGTGGTTCCAGACGAAGCACCAAGTTTGGTAGTTTTTATTTTCTTATTCTTACGATGGGCAGGTGTTTCCTCTGGAGGTAAAGGAGAAAATATTTGTATTATATGCGAACAATGGGGGTGTTCAAGGTGTTCTTCCACAATGGATTAATTAATTTTAGAAATTGAAAACACAAATAAAACAAAAAGGGTAACTAGGCAAAAGGCTTTACCAAGTCACTGTGAATTGCAATATACTATTTCCAATACATGTAGGAAATCTCCCCGAATTTTGTGTTCAATGTATCATAGTAAGCAAGGCATCTGACTCAGTTACCTATGGTAGGATAACAAGCTAATGGGGACTTCCAAAATATATCTAGATGTACGTGGAAGCATAGTCCATAGCGTTGACTAATGCGTCCTGTATGATGGTAAGTATTTTGATATACATTTCTTACGTGGAGCACCATCTGATATACCCGGGGGTATGCGTAGAATGATCTTATATACTTAGATAAGTAGAATACTGGCTACCCCCAGAATGTAACACCAGTAAGTAACGACAACTCCTACGTTTAACGATGTTAGAACACATATTCTAGCCTAAACCACTATGTGTGTTGTTAATGTCCCAAATTCTCCTTAGGTTAATTGAATAAAAATTTTAAGTTGATCTTCAATTAAGTTTCAATTTCAAGGCTCACGATACGAATTCACCTGAACTTCCTATGATACGACTAGCATGATGAAAACAAATCTTTCATTTCAATGAGGATATATTTATGTGAAGGGTGAAACAAACAATGATGCAACAATTAAATATGCAACAAACAAGAACTTCCTAATCAAATATTTCAATATACTATTCCAATGCAATTCCAAAAACCTATGTGCAATGCAAGTAATGAAAATTTTCTTTTCTTTTCTTTGCGTTTCAATTTTCAAATGCAATGAAAATGGAAATGAATATATATTATTGAACAAAAGAAATCACAAAGACTAGAACTATAATATGAAAATTCTTTTTATCAAATCAACAATCAATTCAAGTGTTCACAAACCATATTTGACAAGAAGAAAGAAAAATCAAACAAACTCTCATCAAAAGGAAAACAAACTCAAATGTAAACACACAGATGGCTTCATAGAGACAATGACTAGTTCAGAGACTCAATAAAATCCACTGGATCAAATTAGAACTCAGAGAAAGGGATCAAAATGTAATTTTTGCATCCTATAGGAACCATAACATTCTAGAGAAGAGAACCAATGTGATGCATCGCACAAACAGAGAGAGACAAGTGTGCTGGGTCACTCTATCTCAGACAAGAAAGTGCATTGGGGCTAGTTCAAAAGATGAAACAATAACCTTACCAAGCTCAAAATGAAGTTTTCCTATGACTATTTATTGTCTAAACAAGTCAAATTGAGCCACATTGAAAGGTCTAAAATGAGTAGGTGAAGGAAACCAATATAGGAACATCTCGCTCCCCAATGGATTTGCCAAGTTGTTTGATGGAAAATTATCTTATGTAGACATAAGTGAACTCCCTAGATCTAGTGGTTTGATCTAGAAACAATAGAAAAAAATAATTTTGATTTCCTTAGAGAAATTAGAATATGGAGGAAAGACTTATCTTGAGTCCAACGTAAGTTCTCCTCTTCTCCCTGCTTGTGAACTTTAGCTCCAGCTTCAAATGCTATAAATGGAACCTGCAAAACAATTATAGAAAGCACGAGAAATAAAAGATACAAATATAATAGACTAATATCTCCAATCAATGACTCGAGAAGAAATTCAAATACATATGCATCAAATAGACATAAGTATAGGAAAACAAACCATTTTGTATTAATGAAATGTAGGAGAAGATTACAACCTTTTACAGATCTTGACCATGTAGATGTCTCCCACCTAACTTGTCCTTATCCAAAAAGCAAGATTTAAATCACATCTCAAGGATGGTAATGGATCCTTAGGTAAAAGTAGCATCATCAAGGCATAACTAAGAGTCATGAAAATCCAATCCACACTCCATGGGAGGCAGTGAATTTATAGGGAAATAGGGTAGCTTGGGTTTTAGCAATCTAGGAATTAGATCCATATATGAGGGAGGATAAGTTCTAGGGATAAGAGATAAGACCTATAGGATAGGATTTCGAGATCTCAATCAATAGTAAATGGTTAGAAACACTTTAGAAACTTTTAGAAAGAGAAGATTCAAAATTTTTAATTTTCTTTTCTAGAAATTATAGAACCACTGCACCTACAATGAAGGCAACGCGCACTGGTCAACACAGTTGCTTAATTGTACAAGATGCAATAGTGTAGGTTGCTAATGGAAAAAGTGAAATGGGTCCAAAAAATAGGTTTTTCAGCTAATTAAACTAGAAAACTTGGACTCTTTGGAGAGATAATTCTTAAGGCTTTGCAAAGGGATGGTTCCAAGGTTTTAAGGATGTTGATTGAGCTGGTTTCCAGGCCATTTGAGTAGGTGTGACAAAATGACCTGTAACGCCAAGTTCTTTAGTGATGGTGTATGTTCCAATACATAGAGACAGAAACCTGGTGTGCTTTCCTTTCTCTTTGTGGGCTTTGTCCCACTTTAGCACTAGGTCACCCACACTAAATCTTTTATTCCCTATAGAGATTTGATCAAACCAATGCTTGATTCAGTTTTAGAGTACGAAAAACTTTTCTTTTGTTTTGAGCCTTCCTTCCTCAAGCTTAAGAAGAGTGTTAATCCAACTCTGAAGAAGGAGAGATGGTTTGCCTTGACATTCCTAAGAAATATGCAAGGTGGGAAGGTAAATGTTCAACGGAAGGATAAATATTTTCCGTATAAAAGGAAGTATGGAGAGGGTTTGGGAGTGACATGGTCAACCCATAGTGCATTCATCAAAGTGTTATGGCAGTTCTTTAATTTAGAGAAAAAAAAAATTCTTGATAATATTGATCATTTTTTTGTTTGTGGACTCAACCAAACCATTTCCTTGTGGGTAATAGCTTGATGCATGCTTTAAAACAATAAAATTTTCTAATGCAAACTCATAAATATTTAATGAAGAAAAATAAGTTGCATTATCAAATAAAATAGATGTACGAACATCGAAATTGGTTATGATGCTTCGTTTGAGAAGTTGGATTACCTCCTGGTCATTGACTTGTCCTAATGGAACTGCTTCAATCCACCAAGTAAAATAATCAGTTGCAATTAAAATGCATTGGTGTTGCTTTAATGAATGAGGAAATATTTCACTGGTAACATCTAATCCCCATTGTTGGAAAGGTTCCTCAACTACTACAAGTAGAAATGGGGTAGCTAACATCTGATCATCATGACCAACACACCTTTGACATACTCGGAAATTTCGGGCATAAGCATGAGAATCCTTAAATAATGTAGGCTAATAATAGTTGGCCCTCATTACTTTATGTGTAGTAGAATCACCTGTGAAGTCTCCACCTGCTCGTCCAT
Source organism: Pinus taeda (assembly GCA_000404065.3). NCBI lineage: Eukaryota > Viridiplantae > Streptophyta > Pinopsida > Pinales > Pinaceae > Pinus > Pinus taeda. The sequence continues at coordinate 10,503 of APFE030898864.1, forward strand.
TGTGTAGATCCTTCAACACCCTTTTTGAATCTAGAGGCTCTATGCATCTAAGCTGGACACCATTGTGGTTCTTTTGGAAAAGAACATCATGCACAAGTTGGTAAGATAAAGCTTCAAGGCAGATTACCCTCTTTTATTTTTTCAATAAATGTGAAGGCAAGGTGTCGTACTCTAAGTACTGCCACATGTATGAATACCAAGACATGGTTGTACTTATGGGAGGAACTTGCTCAAAATTATACATATCTATTTCTTGTTCCCATCTAAGAGGATATGTTTCTAGTGAATCCATTGCTTCGACTGTAAGCCAATAGAGACCATGCCTTTTAATAGTGCAAAATGGTTTGAACTCAAGATCGTATTCCTGTAAGCACTTCATCTAGTTCGCCCTCCTCTCACCCAATTCTTGTTGTACAAAAAGTGTTCTAACTGTTGGATGATGCACATAGATAATCGTATTAGATTTCAGGAGGTATGGCCTAAAATTCTTAACCGCCTTGTATATTATATATGCTTGCTTATCAAAGATGGGATAATTTGGTTCAAATATCTATAAGCTAACACTCATGGAGGATATAGATCGTTCATTCCCTTGATTGTATTTATGTGTTAATATGACTGCAATAGATGCGCCAGAGGCCAAAGTATATAACAAGAAATCTCTGCCAAAATCAAGACTATATAACATTGGAACATCAAAGATGGATTGTTTGATCTAGGAAAAGGCATCATTTTCCGCTTTATCCCATTTATATGTAGCATCTTTATTTATCATCTCTTGTAACAATTTAACAATCTATGCATAGTCGATAATGAAATTGTGTAGGAAAATGAAATTCCCCAAGAAAGATTGCATTGCCTTCTAATTTATAGGAAAAGGGAATTGAGAAATAACTTTGACCCTTTCTGGATCAAATTTGATTCCACTCTTTGCAATGATATGTCATACACAATTACCTTCAGACACACCAAAGATGCTCTTTTTTAGATTCAATGAAATCCCATACTTGCAACATCACTTGAAAATTTTCTTAAGATGATGAATATAATTTGATCTCTTCTTATAAAAAACTATTATGTAATCCAAGTAGACAATGACACTTTGACCAATCAATCCACAAAAGCAATGTTTATGGCCCATTGAAAAGTAGCACTAACATTGATTAGTCCAAATGGCATGAGTTTAAAAGGAAAAATTCCCCACTTCATCCTGAATGTGGTCTTTAAATGATCTGGTTCTGCTCCTAGCACTTGATTATATCATGAGAACCCATCTAGTAAAGAGAACATTTCCGACCCATATACCGTTTGGAGTATCTTTTACATAGACGACACAGGGTAATTATTTGTCTGAAGCTCAGTTGAGGTTGCTAAATTTGACACATAGGCATATATCATCAGACTTCTTTCTAACAGGAACTAGGTTGGAAAAGCATGTAGAGTGTCAAACTTTAAAAATGATCCGAACATCCAGCAATATCCTTAACTCCTTTTGGATCGGGGGTTGAACTGTCATATGAACTTTTCTTAGTTTATGTTGAAAATGATTTACCCCTTATTTTATAGGAATAACAAGATGAATGATGCATGTATCATAAGTCTTTAGATCATCATATGTCCAAGCGAAAAAATCTTGGTATTGTTTGAAGAGATGAATAAAATCTTGTCATTCTTGAGGAGTACAATGTGTACCAAGGTTGGCATACTTCAGATCTTCTTTGGTTCCTAGATTGATTTGTTCATGTGACAACGTTGAGCTTTGAGTCTTTATATTCACTGGTCCTCTGAAATGGTTTTGTAGGTCATAAAGTTTCTCAAGAGATACCACAAATTTAGGCATAGTGTTCCCCTTTGATGCCTGAACTTCATCCTGCAAAGCCTTATTATGCTCATCTTCTTCAATAGCCACATCTTTGAACATATTAAAATTGTCCATGAAGTGCAATATCTATTGTTCATCATTAAATACACAAAAATTACTTACATTGTCAGGCACAGATGCCTTATAAATTATTTCAATAGAAAAACCATCATTTAATGGTGACTTTCTAGCAAATCCATTAGCTAATATATCTATGGAAACATTATGAATCCTAGGAACATGAATAATATTCACTGCTTTGAAAAATGAAACGAGTCACCATACCTCTTATTTGTAGTTTTTCAAACTAACTGAAACACAATGTATAGTATTTTGTATCTAACTAGGTAACGATCCATGAACCACTTATTACCTAATTACCTCTACCTTGAGGTCTATGGCTTTCTTTAACCACAAAATTAGTGCTCCATATTCAGTAGTGTTATTTGTGCACTCGAACTCTAATTGGCATGACAAGATATATCTTTTGTTTTGAGTGTCAATAAGAATACAACTAGCTTTGGAGCCATCCTACATCTTAGAACCATCAAAATATAATGTCCAAATATTAGCAGTTACTGAGCTAGTTCCTACACTAGTATTATGTACATCTATATTAAAAAGTTCATTTGCACCAATTGGACTGCATGGGAGGAGCTCCAACTATGTATCTAATGGTATAGGTGATGTCTACACTTGGTAACACTCGTGATCAACTTCTAGAAAGCAATTTAAAGATGATATCTGCAAATCCAACTAGCTCATTACGTCCCTCAAGTGGTGTCATAGTGTACTTCATGTAAGGCTCACTTTCTACTTGAATATGATTGTTTTTGCCCTTGTAAGAAATCCATAAATGTGTCTAGTATGTCTAGAAATACCCTTGTAGTTTGTTGGACCAATATCTACTTAGAAGCAAACCATAGGCTTCCAGTACGTCCACAATTAAAATATTAATGCAATGATGAACTCTATGGTTTGATGAAAAGTGGATGATAACATTACATATTTCACCAGTTTCTTGGACCAATGATCTATCCAGTTGTATGCTTTGGGAATCAATATTTTCCCATTTAGTGTTGATCTTCTTGGCAATAGATAAAGGCATAACATTAGCAGATTCTCCTGAATCAACGAGACAATTGTGAACATTATAATTAAAGATTTCAAATGTTAGCAACAAAGGGGGAAAATGAGGATTAGAATATAAATTAACAACATTAACTATAGACTTGAAAATATCACGAGACTTACCAAACACAACTTGAGAAGCAAAATCTTCATTACCTGATGGAGGTTGTGATGGGAATGCTTGGATTAATAGTTTACATTGTTATGTTATCTTAGAGAGCTCGAATATTGAAATGTTAGCATGAGCTATCTTCATATCCTCAATGATGTTGTCAATACTTTCAATACTCACAGGCTATACTAAAGTATCAGGTGATGTAGCTTTGTTAGGAGCAACAATGGTGGACTTATTCTTGTTGTTTGTGGAAGTGTTATTACAAGGAGTAGCACTTCCAAACTTATTTTTCAAACTCTGAGCAAAGTTAGGAGGTAGTAAAATCCTTCTCAATAATTGATTTTTAAACTCTTTCTTAGAAATAGGTCCTTTGCTCCTCAAATTAAATTAGTTATTTGTTTACTAAGGAGGATGCTCACTCATAGGTGGTTCATAAAAACTTTTTTTATAATCTTTAAATATGACATCAAATGTATTAATTTCATGTCCAACACTTGAATTTTCCTCAATCGCGACATATTCATTTGCTTCTTCAATATACTCAGACTGTTCATCTACTAAAAAAGTGTCTAGAAAGTTGGTCATCATAGAATTCGTGTTGTGATTCCCTTGTGGACATGTCTTCTCAGAATGCTTCTCTTGATGGAAAGTGCAAAAGTTATCTAGGCCCCAATTTTCAACATTGAACACAACATTAAAACTTTGAGCAGATTTAGCCAGTTAATTATTATTATTATTATTCTTAAAGAATGATGTCTTGAAAGATTTTTTGTTTGTGGTTGCCTCACTTGACCTTCTCTTAAGTTCAGATACTTCATTAGTAAGCAACTTCAAAGATTTGGCCTGCATTTAGTAGAAGAGGCTTGAGTTTTCTTCCCAGTATCATTGGATTTTTTAAAATCTTAATAATCACTAATGGATCCAATATAACGCAAGCCATTTTCAACAACAATCACTTTTTCAAAGTTCAAAGCCATTATATCCTTTGCAACTCTTTTAAAAAACACATAAATAATCATACTACGTAGCAAGGAAATTGTGTAATAATATTTGGTGATCGAATCATGTGGTTGAACATCTGTGGGGAACTTATTCAACAAGCATGTAAACCTTTGATTAAAATCATTCACTTTTTCCTTTTCCCCCTGTCTTAATATTTTCGAGTTATTTGAGGAACATGGTAAGAGTTTAATCATTTGCAAATTTTGTTTGAATATTATATATATTACGGAGCAATGTAACACATAAAATATTGCAGAAATATAAACATAGAAAACACACAAAACAAGAGAGACATAGATATACGTGGTTCACCCAGTTTGGGCTACGTCCACCTCGAACAGCCAGTCCTTCCTTTCTATTATCCAGCAAAATG
>APFE030898865.1:3229-17441 GCA_000404065.3 Pinus taeda
GACTGCTGACCCAGTTGGAGGAGATTTGCAGCGTCAAGCCTTAATTGGTTGTAATTCTTCTCTTTTTTCTATTGAATGATAAGCGACTGTTATTATGGTTCCATTCACATGTTTTTCTGGTAATATTTGAATTATATCCTGCTTGACTGATATATAATTGTATGATATTGGATTTTACGCTTGTTTTGGGTTGTTCTTCATTTGTGCAGGTGTCCATGCGTGGAGCGCAAGGATAGTGACCGACCAAAGCAAAAGGACAGGAGCGACACTTCTCCCATGACAAATAGCGTTGGATCCTAGGTTGGTCTTTCTGATCGACTTTTAAATTGTGCAATTAGGAACTTGCATGCAGCGTGTATGATTGTTGCTAGACCCCTGTGGGGCTAGTGGGATCGCCTCTGTCTGCAGAGGGGATTTACCTCCACAACAGTGCATATAAGTGAACCAAACTTGAATGTGAAGGGAAATTCAATACTTTAAACAAGGATCCCATTTCAAAGTCAAGACCCTAATCTCATAATGGTTTTTCTTCCCTAGGTATGGGTGGTCAAAGGTCAAACATGTTAGGTGTTTCTATCCCCTAAGGGGCCCTAGTTCACCCTTCAATTGATAGGTATTAGTGAATGGTAATGATGGTGGCAGAGGGGATAATATTTCGTGGCAAAGTGCCATGGGAAAAGGGATCAATTGTTGGGCGTGTCCTCATACTGAGTGTATATACATGAGGAGGGAGCATTCATGGAGGCATGAATTATTGGCTCAACCTTTGTTTTTCCACCCCTCTTGTGTGCCTTTTACTTCTTCTTGATTTTTCTTCATATTACTGCTTATAGATCAAGGGTTAGAGCTTGCTTTGTAAGATGTATCAATTGTTACCCCTTTAATATGAGTCAATTTATCACTTATCAGGGTTGGGACATGCAAGGGTTTCTTTCTTCGATGTAATGGAGTAATAAATGCTTAGGAACTAAGCGATGTCCATATGAGTGAGGTAGAGCTCATGCCAGGATTTTTCCCACGTTCCAAAGTTTATGTCCTTGACCATATTTTGCATTTTTATTTTTTTTCCTTTAAATTTGTTGTGGCCATGTTATGCCATTTTTCTTTCTTTTAGTTGTATCAACCTCTTAGTTCTAAGTTTTCGAGCCCTACCCAAGATTTGGAACTAGAGTTCCAAATCTCAGAGAACTGATGATAAGTTAAACCCAAAGAATGGAGGTGAGGTATGGGTTTATAATGTAAGATGGAAAGTGTTAATTTTGATATATGGGAAGACGTAACTATGCTATCTCAATTATCACTTCCTAATTAGTTCCCCTACAATATCAAAGGGCGTTTAAGGGATGCCCCATTAGACTAGGACCAAAGATTAACCCCCCAAAGTTTGTTAATTTTCCATATCACCCCATAATCCATACCAAATTCCAAAAAACAAATAAGTATAAGCACCTGATTACAAAATGATCAAAGTACATTTCGAGTGGAAACCCATCTTCATCCATGCGCACATGCTGAATGGGTGAGAAGGAAGTGAATGATGCAAGTGGAAGATATATATGGCATATCATCAACTAATGGTGGTTGTGAGGGAATGTCTGACTAAACAAATGGTTGTCAAATGTAGGATAAAAAAATTCTCATATGGGGTTACCCATTTTAGTGGGTAACATGACCTAAGCTCTATCTTGAAACAAAACTGAAAAAATGTTTATGTGAAAATTCCCTTATCGCAAGCCATAAAAAACACGCCAATATATGCAAAAATTAGAAGGGAATTATGCATTAAAATATCGAGAAGGAAACAAAAAGAGGACCCCATGATACAAGTAACTGGTCAAATAGCTGAGTTAATGACAGGAAGAACCTTAATGGAAAATATATTGATCTCGGAAACCCTGTCATTACTATTTTTATTAAATATATTCATATTGAAAGCACTTTAATTAACTTAAGGGCTACATTAAATATCATGACTATCACTACCTTGGAAACACTACAATTAGGGGTTCCTCGACCTACAAATACGATGCTTCAACTTGATGATAGATCTAGAGTCAATCCCATCGGTGCTTTGAATGATTGGATCGTGGCTTTGGATTCATGGGAGTATCTTGTGGATTTTTTAGTAATTCAACCAAAAATCACCATGGATGGCCACCCTTTAATTCTTGGAAGAAATTGGCTAGCTATGATTTATGCTTTAATCAGTTGTAGATATGGAGAAACGACCATTTATAAAGGAGCCTTCATGAAGAAACTTGTTTTTTATCCACCTACAAAACCTATAGCAGAAGACCCTTTGTGGCTAGAAGACACTTATGAGAATGAAGAAGATGTGTGACCAATTTTGACTATTGAACAATCAAAGAAGTTAAAAGAACCAATCGAGGATAATTTAATAAGTAAGTTCCTCTCCATTTCAAGTAGTACTCAATACCCTGAGTTGTCTCATGTATATAATCATATTTTTATATATTTCCAGGAATGTTATGATTTATCAAGCTCATTATCTCTTCTTGTGTCAGTTGTTAAGGAAAGCTCATATTTCAACATTATTTATGTGGAGATTAGTCTAGGAAATGCTCTGCACTTTAATTCTAAGGCTTAGTCAGGAACAATAAAAACAATTGATTCATGTACTATAGGAATAGCCTGGTGCATTTGCATGCAAATATAAAGATATAAAGGTCATTCCTTCTAACACCTGCCTACACCATATTTATTGTCAAGAAAATGTTAGGATAGTTATACAACCCAAATGACGCATGAATCCTGTTCTAAGAGACATTATAAAGGAAGAAGTACATAATTTATTAAATGCTAATTTCATATATCCTATATATGATAACAGGTGGGTTTCTCCACTTGTATTTGTGCCTAAGAAAAACAGTAAATGGAGAATTTGTGTCGACTATTGAGAATTGAATAGAGATACCCTAAGAGTCTATTTTCCATTACCCTTTATTGATAAGGTATTAGATATTTTTTCAGACAAACAATATTTTTCATTCTTAGATGGATTTAGCGGGTATAATCAAATTCAAATTGCACCAAAAGACCAAGATATTACCACTTTTACATGTTCATGGGGGGACATTTTCATGTAGAGTTTTACCATTTGGTTTATGTAATTCCCTTGCTACTTTTGAATGTGTAGTACTAGGTATTTTATCTACTTAATTCATGAATGTGTAGAGGTTTATATGGACGATTTTTCAGCTTATGGTAACACTTTTAAAGAAACATTGAGAAAGTATTGATTCATTGTAGAGAAGAAAACCTCATTCTGAGTAATAGAAGATGAGAATGTTATTAACCGAGGGGATCATTCTCAAGCTTCATATTTACCACATAGGTATCAAGGTGGACCCAAAAAAAGCTAAAGTTGTCAAAGAAATTTCCACACCACAAACACAAAAAGAGGTAAGAAGTTTCCTGGGGCATGCTGGTACAACAAGTGATTTATTCAAAATTTCATAAAATTATCTACACATCTGCTCAAATTACTTTCAAAAGATGTTTATTTTCCTTGAGAATCACATTGTGATTTTGAAGCTCTCATGGAGAAGTTGTCTATGCCACTTGTACTTAGAGGGCCAAATTGGTCCCTCCCATTCCACATTCTTATAAATGCTTTAGACACAACGCTTGGAGTTATTTTGGGCCTAAAAGAAAATCATTCATCATATGCTATTTATTTTATAAGAAAAAAATTATCACTAGCTTAACTCAATTATACAGACACTGAAAATGAGTTTTTAGCCGTTGTATATGCTATAAATAAATTTAGACACTATATAACCAATTATGAAGTTTTCATACATACTAATCATTCTACCATTAAAATTCTGATGAATAAACCTGTCAATAATGGTAGAATCACCAGATGGTTGCTATTTCTACATGAGTTTAACGCTACTATTATAGATAGACTCGAGAAGGAAAATTTGGTAGCATATTTCCTTTCTCAGATTCACTTTAATGATGAAGTTAGTCCTATGGATGATAGTTTTCCTAATGAGCATTTATTTCTTGTTGTTACTAATGTACCATGGTTAATATAAATTTCTAACTATTTGGCCATAGGTAAGCTGCCACAACACCTCTCCCCACAAGAAAGACAACAAATTATTAAACCCAGTGCCACTTACTCATGGTTTGGGGGAGATCCCTACCAAATTGGACCGGATCTGATTATTCAGGGATGTGTCCAGGAAGAAGAGATCTTAGACATTCTGTGAGCTTGTCATGATGGAACTTGTGGAGGTGAGTTGGCTCACAGATATCTGTTTATAAAGTGCGCCAATAAGGATACTATTGACTGATTCTTTTAAAATATGAAAGGGACTATGTTCATAGTTGCGATGATTGCTAAAGGATGGGAAGACTAATGTAAGCCAATGAAATGCCACTATGACCTCAAGTTCTTTTTGAACCTTTTGAAAGATGGGCCTTATACTTTGAAGGGCCAATCTCTTCAATGTCATGGAAAAATAGTTATATTTTAGTTTGTATTGATTATGTAACAAAATGGGTAGAAGGGAATACTGATATCAAACTAGTGAGAAATTCACAGTTAATTTTCTTTTTCAAGATAACTTCACCCATTTTGGTGTTCCAAAAGAGATTGTAACAAACCATGGAGTGCAAATTGTATCAATGGAAGTACAATCTATTGTTCAAGAGTACCATAGAAATCATCACAAATCTTCTCCATGCTACCCACAAGCCAAAGGACAAGTAGAATCTACAAACAACGTGTTAGAGGCCATCTAAACCTAAAAAACATAATTACATCATAAATATTGGGTAGATAGGCTCTTGGAAGCACTTTTGGCTTATAGGACCATGTGGGGGACTACTCTAGGATTCACACCCTATGAGTTAGTATAAGACAAATAGGTTTTCCTTATTATTGAACTTCAAGTGAATAAATTTAGCACAACTTTTGGGCCACCAAATTAACATACATTTTCACTCCATTTTCACCTTTATCATCATTTTGTCACCTCATTTCATCACATTATCATTACATAACTCTATATTTCCAATACCATATGGGTTCATATCTTCATTTTCCAAAGTTATTAATTTTATGTATTTAGAGTGAATTTATGATTAAAAGTTAGAGAAATAACATGTATTTGCTTATACCTAAAAGTGGCTTGAGTTTGATGACATGTGTAGACCATTTGGAAGCTTCTAATGCACCCTTATGTGGCCTCCCAAGATCAAATTCGAATTTCAACTCAAGAGGTGGACCATATTCCAAGGAGAAAGATCAAGGAGATTTTGATGTGTCATGGGATTTGTATATAGTATTTAGGGATAAGTTGAGACAAGTATGGGTCTAGTAGATATTTAAGGGATCTACATTTATTGAATAGATATCCCTAAGTCATGTATAAATAAGAGGAGCATCCTTCAAAGGAAGGAGGAGAGAACAATTATCAGTTATTCATTAGCATCAGATTTATGATTGTTCATTCAACATGAAGAATATCATTTTCTCCAAATCATGAGTTATGAGTGTTGTTTGATTATTAAGGTGTGATAGTTGTTCATGTGTGCTCATTTAGGAATGGAAGGATCCCCATACTGAGATAAGTACACTTTGTTGTAGAGTAATGTAACTTGTGAATATACTAATTTTAATTATGATGTTCATCTTATTTCTTTGCTGTAAATTATTGTAGATAATTTCTGTATGAATTCACGTTATGGCCATGTTTTTTTTGTGTGAAGGTTGATCTCCTTTTAGTAGCTAGTTTTTATGTGGGAAGGATAACCAAGATCTCCCAAGTTAGGAGTCTCTTCTCCATGAGTTAGACTGAACTGAAACAAGATTTAATTTCTCATATGCTTTCCTAGATTACATTTATGTGAATATTGATTTCCTTTCAGTATCTAGTTTTTATGTGAGAAGGGCAATCAAGTCCTCCTAAGTTAGGAGACTCTTCTCCATGAGCTAAGAGCTGAATTGAAAACAATATTTACTTGCTTTCATTTATATGCTTTCTTTCTTGCTTTCTTAGATGTTTGGCATTGTTATTCTAGGAAGATTGTAGAAGGACAATCAGGATTCTTGAACAAGAGACTCTTCTCTATCTTCTAAGGTAAAATAATTCCATTGATCAAACATTTTTATGCTTTCATAAAATGGATTTGATAGTTTAGATTTGTAATATGCATTTCCATTCTAAACAAACTTCCTACACAAGTTTTATATAAGGTCTCATATATTTAGGTTTGCTTCTAAGTTTACGAAACCCCGGGTTGACAAATTAAATGACAGGGATTTAATAGACAATTAAATCGCCCAACAACAACCATGCAATTGGATATATATTTGTCAGAATCTAAAAAGTAGAGAGTTTCTCAACTTCACGAGTTGGATGGAATTTGACAAGATGTTATCTAAAGTACCATTCTTGTCTAGGAGAAGTGAGTTAGATGACATGACAAATTTATCAAGAAAAAACACTTCAAACCCAGAGGTCGGGGCCTTCTTTTTTACTCCATTTTAAAAAACTTAAAGGGAAAGCTCACCACATGGTGGATGGCACCTTATGAAGTTGAGGCTATTTTTTATAATGGATCAGTTAGGATAAGGACTGTTTGGTAATTTAATTGATGTTAAATTACTTACATGAATTATCAACCAATGCTAGTAAACTGATGAAATGTATGTGCACTATATGTGCTAGGAGTCTTTGTCACTCATGCAATTCCTAAGTTAATTTGATATATCAAATGCACATGTTTCTCTATAGCTATGTAAGTAAATAAATCACTCATAAAATGGAACCAATTCTATTTCTCTTACATAAAATAATGATCACACTCTTCTTGAAAGAAACTTCACACTTAAAATAAAATCACACTCACACTTTGCTTGAAATAAGATCACTCACACACTTGCTTTAAAATCAATTCAATCTTGCTTATAAATAAAATCACACTTGATTAAATTAAAATCACACTTGTTTATAAGTAAAATCACACTTGCATTCAAATGTAATCACTTCTGCTTATAAACAAAGTTACACCTACAATAAAATCACGCTATAAATGAATATTCTTCAACAAAAAGAAAGTTTAGCTTCTGGAATTGAAAATTATATCTATATCACTACAATGTAAGGCTATTATACTTTGTCCATGTGCACTAGAAATCTCTCTTCTCCTGAACAATGAAACAATTAGATAACTTGCTATGAAACAATTTTAAACCTATATATCACAATCAAAACTTAAATCATTAAATGAACTGATAGAAATCTATATTAATTATAAAATGAATTGCTAACTGTAAACAAAAGGAAAACCTTACCATCTCAAGAGGGCCCTCCTATGAGAAACATGTAGCACTATAAATCTTTCATGAGATGATCAACCACACATTAAGATCACACAACAATAAAATGGAATGAAATAGAGTTTGTATAACAAAATAGAGTTTTCACAAATAAAATTCAAGTCTGTCTCATCTATGTTGAGAGGCATATTTTTTTTTGATTGATAAGTGGGTGAATCTTGAAAATCACGCTTACCCTATGGCTGAGAGGCCATGACTCAAGGGCATCTAAGCCATCAAAGTCACTCGGGGATCGCACCCGGCCTGAGCCGCACCAGCGGAAACCATGGTGGATTTTTGGTATCGACGAGACTAGAACTTGTGACCTTTGCTTATGGAGTGCCTTAACAGCGCACTCCTTCACTGATTGTTCTAAATCTCTTTGATATGTTGAGAGGCATATTTATAAAACCCTTATGCAATAAATGTTTCAGAGTACTACGCCTATGCTAATCGACATTAGATATAATTAACTGTAAAAGGTAAGATATCGTGATCTTCTCATTATTTACTTTCAACACAGCAAATCATGAGGCGACAAATATACACCTCGCTCGCTTGATTCACATTCTACAGTGGTTGACTTATCCTTTGGCCGAGTTACTAGAGTGCCTTATTTATCAATCCAATTCCTGCAAATAAGAAAAAATCGTTGTCCCAGCTAATTGCCAACTACCCATATGCCTTGTTTATCGGCTGAATCTCCACAACCTATCGAACCTTGGACTTAGCTGCAGAAACATACATCACCTGCATTATCATTGTAATTCAGTAGCTTAGGTAGATATTAAGTTAAATAATAAAGGCAAATGATATTTATGAATATAATATAATTATGTACCTTCTATACTATCAAACTTGTAAATGGATACCCAAATTGTAGTTATGAAGGTCAAAAATGGAGGAATGGAGTGAAAAAGAGCTATAAAAAAGAAGCAATTTTGGGGTTCAACATTCCCCCACATGGAAGACATTGCATGTGCTCATGCAAAATTTAAAAATCTGTAATTCCTTGCTATTACTAAGCCTCCTCAGATACCTGAGTAAGGGCATCCAAGTTACTCCTCCTTGATTTATTAGCAGTGATTGCCATCCTCGATTTCTTCATCAAAATTCTGTATTGCAGGCCTATAATCTTCCTCTTAAGAATTTTGTTTTTTGCTGTCAATTTCTTATTTTTGTTATACCAGACAGTAAGATGTTGTCATTCTAGGTTCTGTGGATTTCATTCTGCCTTTACTATTTCATTCTCCTTCTTCAGATGTCTATTCAGTATTTCCAATTCATAAATTTCGTGCTTGAGGGTGTCTTCAACTTGAAATTCTCCTGAAATATTAGAATGGATTGCTTCATTTTCTCCTTTGTTTGAGGATGATGCAATAAATTTACATGTAGCTCTTCTTTCCATAGATTTTATATAGTCATAAATTTCCTGCTGCACAGGATCAATCCCCAGAGTTATTCTAAATGGATTAGCAACTGGTGATGGAATAGGTGATAATGGAACTATTGGTGATGGAATTGGTGATGATGAAACTCTAGGTTCCATTTATTATTTCTCTAAATAAACAAATTATGGGGATTGTCGAGGCTTTTCATGCACTGCTTTATTGAGCCTTGCACTTCTTCTTATGGTAGATGATGGTTTAGATGGTGATTTAGTAGTAAAAGATTGCTTATTAACTTTTCCCTGCTTTGTTTTCTCATGCTCTATTTTCTCCTTCTCTGTTCTCTTTTTGGATGAACTTTCTTCCTTGTGCTAACTATCTTCCTCTTAAGATTTTTCTTTTAAGATTCACTAACATATCTGCTAGAGGAGCCTCATCCTTTGAGTGTTTCTCTTGTTGTGGAGGTGAGTTATCTTCTATGGGAAACTTCCTTCTACTTTTCTTTGTGTTACCACTAGGCTCTTTTATTTTTGCTTCCTTGAAATGGTTTCTAACTAAGAAATCTTCCCAATTGTCTCTTATGTTTCTTAGATGTGCTTCAATCAATATTTTCACTAGGCCATGATGGTATAGAACGTTATCTACAGATTGTATTTTTTTTTAAACATTACAAGCCATATTTCTTTAACTTCAATGTAGGAAATATGATAGGTTAATTTCATTTCCATCTAGAAAATTCATCATTAAATGTGAACGATAAAAAAGCATGTTATTGAACCTTCCTTCACAATTTATAAACATTTGAATGATTAGCAAGAAATTCCTCTATTTACTCCTCAAAGTCATGACTGGTCCCTTTTTAAACACATAAATGTCCATACCTAGATTATTGAGAAAATCTCTCCATTATTTTTCATCAATTCTTTTCTTCTTAACCAGCTCTCTCCAATTCTTGGCAATCCTGTAGCTCCTACTATGAAAGACTCCGTTAACACCAAATTCACATCCCAAATTTCTACTTCAATTCCGTCATATTCCTTAGCGAAATATTTTGTAACCTATTTCTCATGCCCATCGAATTTCTCCACAAATTCTAGCCACCTTGTCTGTTGCAACAATTGTTTGACTTGTGGGTATCCCTCAAGGAACCTAATCCCATTTGGCTCTGACCTTACAATGAATCCCATGGTAGAGAAGTATAGCCCATAATTTCTCCTTTGACAAGTTTAAGGAGTGAGACAAATTTGAGTATGGAATGAATTAGAAAACAAAGTTTAGGTGAGGACAATCTCGACAATGAAACAAGGTTGAGTGAAATGGAAGTGTTTCGGCATGAAGAGGAATGATGAATGGATAGGAGAGGATGATTTTTGAGTTATTTCACGGTTAAACCCTGACTCGGTTGACAAGACATTGATATTTTCATTAAAACCCAAGTCATGTGAGAATAATTAAGGGTAATCATTATTCAGTATGGCAGTAGCAACAGTTACTCATCATTTATTTCATAATTCAAATGTTCTACCATTATTATATAACTTAATATTTATATACCTTTGATCCCTTGTCTTATTGATTTTTATTTGTCTTTTGTAGGTTGTCAAGTTGCTTCAGCTGCAATCTTCATTGGATTTGTTTTTGCCATAATTTTTATTTGCCCTGGTCGCAATATGCCAATTCAGCTGCAAAATTCTGTTAGATCTGCAAATTTTTGACAATTTCATAGCTGCATTATTTTCAAAAGAGAAAAGAGGAATAAAAATAAAATGGGACTAGAATAGGGAAAATAAAATCTAGGCTGCTAAGAACTCTTGGTTTTCAACCTAGATTTTCTGTATAAACATGCCAACAATGTTGATTTTCATGTTTATATATATATATATATATATATATATATATATATATATATTATATATATATATATATATATATATATATATATATATATATATATATATATATTATATATATATATATATATATATATATATATATATATTTACAATTTTTTTTATTCTTGAAAAAGAAAGTAGAATACTAAGTTGGAGAGGAAGAAGAATCTTCCTTGACCAACTTCAAATCAAGATTATCTTGCAGATTTATTATAAATTCCTCCCTTATTAATGGTTTATGATATATTGTAATCTATGGCCATTTACAAACAAGGTCACTTTCTCTTCATTAATGGTTTTGATTCTGACTGCTCCATTATCAAAGATAGTTTCAATCTCATAAGGACCAAGCCAATGAGTTTGAAATTTTCCTTGAAAATCTTTAAGTTTTGAATAAAAAAGCAATGCCCAATCACCGGGCTAAATTTTCCTTTCTTTGATAAACTTATCATGCCACATGGATCTTTGTTGTTGGACTATATTGGTTCTTTGAATATCATCTTGTCTTATCTCATCAAGTTCATTCAATTGCTCCATTCTTTGTCTTTGGGCTTCTAATAGATCAAGACCCAATTTGGCTGTTGTTTTAAAAGTCTTTATCTGGAACTCAATAGGAAACAAGACTTGCTTTCCCTAAACAAGTTCATAAGGAGTGTGTCCTGTTGTATTTCTCCATGTGGTATGTTATTCCCATAAAGCTTCTAGAAGCTTTTCTGCCCAATCCCTTCTATGCAAATGCACAATCTTAGAAAAGAATTAATTCAATTAATTTATTGGTAGATTCAAATTGTCCAGTGGCTTGTGGATTATATGGACTTGACTTCCTATGCTTGATTTTGTACTCCTCCATTATCTTCTGTACCAACTTGGATGTAAATTAAGTGCCTTGATCTATCACAATTTCCCTTGGGACATCAAATGAGTGAAAATATCCTTAAAAATAAATGAAACTACAATATTTTCTGCAACAAAAGGAAGTGCTTCAGCTTCTACCCATTTTGTGACATAATCTATACAAACAAGGATGTACCTTTTTTGTCTTGATGGTGGATTGATTGGACCAGCAAAGTCTAAATCCCATTTCTCAAAAGGTTCAATAACTGCCTAAGGTTTTAAAGGAATTTCATCTAAAGGAAAAATTTTCCCCATTCTCTGACAACTGTCACACCTCTTAACATAGTCCTTGGCATCCTTAAAACGATAAGGCCAATAATATCCTAAGAGAAGGAATTTACAAGTAGTTCTTTTATCAACAAAGTGTCCTCCACATGGTTCATCATGCAACCCTTTAATATTTTTGGTACTTCATCTTCTCTAACACACCTTCAAATGATTAAGTCAAGTTCTGTATTGTAAAATTCTTCATTTATCCATGAATAGGATGCACTAGTTCGAATAACCTTCCTTTTCTCTCGAGGAGACAAGTATGATGGCAGTTTCCCTGCAGCTAAACAATTAGCAATATCTGCAAACCAAGGATATTTAATAGATACTGCAAAAAGATATTCATCAGGAAAATTATCTTCTACAGGAACATCATTATTATTATTTTGGATTCTAGATAGAAAATCAATAACTTTGTTTTGTTTTCCTGGTCTATCCAAAATAGTAACATTGAATTCTTATAATAAAAATAACCATATTGTAATTATGCCATTAGTAATTGATTTATTCATTAAATATCTAATTGTAGAATGATCTGTGTGTATGAAGGTTTCAGTGATATAATGTATGAATTTATTGATGGCATGTACACCAACTAAAAACTCCTTTTTTGTTACAGTATAATTCAACTCCGTAGGGGTCAAATTTTTGATTATGTAATAAATGGCATAAGGAGTTAAACCTTTCTGTCCTAACAAAACTCCTAAAGATGCATCTGAGGCATCATTTGAACTGTGAAAAGGTAGTTTCCAATTTGGTCCTCTTAAAATGGGTGCTTCAGAAATATTTTATTTCAATGTTTCAAAAGCTTTTCGGCAGTCAAAATTCTAGATGAATTCTGAATCTCTTGTAAGCAATTTGAAAAGTGGAGGCAATATTTGTATAGTTTTCTATAAATCTTCTATAATATCTAGTAAAACCAAGAAAACTTCTAACATCCCTTTGACATGTAGGAACTGATAACTTGGAAATGACTTCTACCTTAGATGCATCTACTTTAATTCCATCTCCTGAAATATGGTGACCTAAAACAATTCCCTTGGTAAACATCATAAAACATTTTTCATGGCTTAATGGGAGATTTGTTTCTTTACACCTAATGAGATGTTTTTCCAAATTTTGAAGAGATTCTTCAAAATAATTTCCATAGAAAGTAAAATCGTCCATGTAAACTTCCACGCAATCATGAATTAGATCAGAGAAAATACCTAGAACTGCCCTTTGGAATGTTGTAGGTGCATTACATAACCCAAAATGAAGTACTTGGTATGCATAGTTTCCTGGTGGACATGTAAAGGTTGTTTTATATTAATATTCTAGAGCTACTTGGATCTGGCTATATCGATTAAAACCATTCAAGAATGAAAAGTACTTTTTCCTTGTCAATGTGTCAAGAAATTGATCTCTAAAGGGAAGTGGAAAATGATATTTTAAAGTAGATTTATTCAATTCCCTATAATCAATGCATACTCTCCATTTTCCATTTTTCTATGGAATAATTACTAATGGTGAAACCCACTGACTGTCTGCTATTGGATAAATGAAATTCACATTTAACAATTTTTGTAATTCCTCTTTAACAATTCCACTTAAATTTGGATTTCGTTCTCCTTTGTTGTTGTCAAATTGGTCTGGCATTTTCTTTAATATAGATATGATGCATACAAGTGTTAGGATCAATTCCTTTCATATCAGTGTATTCCCATGCATAAGCAAAGGAATGTTCCTGCAACATCTTTAATAATTCTTTTTTTGAGATTCTTCCAGATTATCATTAAGATTCAAAGTTTTCCCTGGAAAAATTTCTATTAAAGAATTTCCAAATTTCTCCATAAAATGTAAAGCCATTTGACAAGATGATAGATATTCAATAGTATATTATTTTTGAAAACTATGATTTTATTCACAATATGAGGAAGATTAATTATTTTCTATTAAATTCAAAATTTGATCTTCTTCATCTATTTGTGAAGTGGCAAAAATTGGTCGTATGTCAAAGTTTTCATTATCATCATCTATCCACGCTTCACTTTCTACTTCTAACGTTGTTTTTGCAGGAGGATATTGTTGGAATTATGATTCAGGTGTTGTCCTTGATGGCAACTCACTCAGAGGAATGATACAGGTGATGTCAACTCACTCAGAGGATAGTTCACAGTGCAACAGGTAAACAGAGAGATATACGCAGGTTGACCGTGAAGAAAGGGCGTATATACGCGGGTTAGCGAAGCAGAATGGGCGTACGTGTATACACGCGGGTTAATAAGAGTAAAGGCGCGTACATGTTGGAAATCATGGTTTTGGTCCGTGGTATTTGGTCCAAAGTGACGACCCCAAGTATTGGGGTTCATGGTATTGTTTCTACATGGTTTTGGACCATGGTATTGAGAGAAGCTTAACCTATATAAGGA
>APFE030898866.1:0-19511 GCA_000404065.3 Pinus taeda
TATCCTTTAAAATTTGGAGAACTTGTTGTTGATGCACGATGTGATCTTTCACCACTTGAACCTTTTTCTTCTTGATATGTCCTTCTATCTTTAGAGTTTGAGGAGTGATAATTTCTTCCAATCCTTTAGAAGATATGGTCGGATTCATTTCTTGATGCTTGATGTGATCTTTCACTTCTTGAACATTTTTCTTCTTGATATGTCCTTCGATCTCGATAGTTTGAGGAGTGGTAATTCCTGCCAATGCTTTACAAGATATGGTATGATTCATTTCTTCTATATTTTGGGTTGGATCCTGGCGTATTTCCTCTTCTTTGGATGTTTCTTGATCTGCTTCTTCCTCCTCTTCATACTCTATGTAAAATAATTTCTTCTCAACACACTTATGATCTTTTGTGCATTTGCTATCACAATTGTAACAAAGCCCTTTTTCTCTTTTTTCTTCCAATTGTTGTGGTGTAACCCTTGTAGGTTGTGGAAGGCTAGGAGAAACAACACTTCCATCTTCATAGCTGTGAGGGGTAGAATTCATTGTTTCCATAATTTTACTTTCTAGTATGTCAAAAAGCCATTTTACTCTTTCCAATTGTTGTGGTGTTGCTCTGAAGAAGGTGTTGCTCTTTGTATCCTCATAATGTGCTATCATTTCCTCCGTGAAAACTGACCACGTAACAAGTTTTTCACGAGAGCAAAGCCCTTTATACCATAAAAATTGATCTGGTTCTAAATATTAAGATGCAATACATACCTTTTGTAACAGTGGTACACCATGTAGATCAAAATATTTCTCCATCTGACATATCCAATTTACTGGATCCTTGCCATCAAACTTCCTCATCTTGCTTTTTCTTGATTTTAGGAGCTCGATCTTGAAATGACTGTAACTTTGTACTTGCAGATCTTTAAGTTCTGAACCTATGACCTGTAGTATCCCTCTAAGTCCTCTTTGCAATGCCACCAGTCTGACCCCAATTGGATTCTCCAATGAAGAGTTATGCCAATTCTCCCACAGTGACCTGATTATAGACTAATTCAGTAGATCGAACTTGTACGACGTGCCACATGTCACTGTTTCGACCTTTGAATCTGAAAAATGCATACACGAAACTACAGTCCGTCCTCTTTCTGTACCTTCTTACGAAATTTTAATCCGATCCCCAGAGAGAAAGTTATGACGATTTTCCCCAGGTCACCTGTTTGGAATGTAATTCAGGAGTCTGCAAAAAGACCAACTTCCTCAAATGATATCTCCTAAAATATCGCGTGAAAAGCTCTGAAATTCGGACCCAAGGTTCAGCGTTATTTCTTCTCAAATGGATGTTTTTTGCGACTTCTGAAACGTCACAGAAAAAAAAATTATAGCGAAAATTCCACGATGACCTGTTTGGAGTAGCGAAACCCTAGAATCCAAAGCTTTGATACCAAATGTTATGAAACCAGCTCAAGAAATGATAGAAAAGATAGATCAATGCCTTATAATTCAGCCTCTTCGAGGGGGCAACCTCCTTTACATTACATAAATGAAAAATTCTTGGATGATACAAATGAAAAGACCTCCTTCTATATATAGAGTCTAAAGCTCAAACATAATCAAGCGAAATAACATAATATGTAAGGGCACAATAATAACAATAGTGGGCTTCTATGGGGTACAATAGTAACAATATGGGCACTACATGGGTACATCAATATAATAAGTGGGTTGTACTAATAACAATAAGGGGTTACACTAGTAGTATAGGGGCCTAACAAAACCCCTTTCCCTCAGACTTGATACTTAAACTAAATGAATCCCACTCTTTGTGGTGCAATCCCCTTTCGTGTGTTTCTTTAGGCACCTCTCAAAAACCTATTCAATAATAACAGTTAAGACGTGCATTTTTAATAGTTGATATTATGCCAACTATCTTCTCATAAATCACTACAATGATCCTATGATTGTAGGTGTGTTTGGAAAATACCACTTTGCACCGAAACCTATTCAATAATAACAGTTAAGATGTGCATTTTTAATAGTTGATATTATGCCAACTATCTTCTCATAAATCACTACAATGATCTTATGATTGTAGATGTGTTTGGAAAGTATCACTTTGCAGCCAAAATGGATTCTCATTTTCTCCTTTTCACCTGAGTAAATATTGTAGTTTTATATTTACCTTGCATCATAGAGATAGTCAACTTGCCCTTTGTTTGGCTTCCTAATACTAGGGCCATGCATCCAAGGCAACATATGGTTTATAATGAACCAATTTTGATATTAGAGTTGTATATAACATAATTAGGGACATGACTTAAATGAGGAGGTACCAAGCTTTTTAATAAAGAATATAGAACATCATGCATTAGCTTGCAACAACGCTTTGCAAACAGTGTATGCCACTTAACTTATATATAACTTAATTAAATTAAAACATAATAAAGAAAAAAATTTCATCACAAACATAAAATAATTAATAAAATGTTGTATTTCTAAATGACAGCAGAAAAAAATAAATATTGACATATACACTATATATATATATATATAATATATATATATAATATATATATAATATATATATTATATATATGATTAAGTGTATATGTCATAAATTTTTAAATTTTCTGCTGTCATTTAGAAATACAACATTTTTATTTAATTTTATGTTTGTGATAAACTTTTTTCTTATTATTATTATATTATATATATATATATATATATATATATATATAATAAGTCATTTTAAATTTAATATATGGAGACCTCAAACCAATCGCTTACAAATAAATAAATTTAAATAAAATAATAGATAACAAAAATTGAATTCTATGAATTAGCCACATAAATTTTTGGTCAAAAACAAACTAATAAACAGTAAAAAAAACTGAATAAATAATACCATAAGTACTACATGTATAATAACCATCTACACATAAAATATTTTATTTTATGATATAAACTCTATATAAACCCTTTTCTTTTAATACCTTGCGGAAAGACAACCGATACTGCTGCATTTTTTCTGTCCTATAGTGCCCCTTTCATTTTCTCCTAAATGTCCACTGATAAGGACTCTCATTTTTTTCTTTCCTTCTTTCGTCGTGAGAGTAACGCTATATAGGGGTGAATTGATGAATTGATACCACACAAACAATTTGCAATGGAGTTACTCAACAATTTCTTTCGATTTGACACCATAGGAATCAATGGCCACTCATTCTCGATCTTCAAGGTGCCTTCCATCTTTTATCAGGATTGCCGTGTATGTATAGAAATGCATGTAAAACACACAACTCACATGTTGTTAGACATATTTAGTGGGGGAGAGAGAAATGATCTTCAGTTTGTGATATCATTATTGCTTCT
Source organism: Pinus taeda (assembly GCA_000404065.3). Lineage (NCBI taxonomy): Eukaryota > Viridiplantae > Streptophyta > Pinopsida > Pinales > Pinaceae > Pinus > Pinus taeda. The sequence goes on from APFE030898866.1 coordinate 3,350, forward strand.
CTGCATCATGGCTACCACTCTGCCGACAACAACCTCCATTAATTTCCATACCCACTCATCACGAGGAAGAAAATTTTAGTGAAAGGTAACCACCATAATCAATTTTTTTTCTCTGCTAAAATGACTCAAAAATAACTAAATTAAATCATATTGCTAAATAAATACACATAATAAATTAATCTTTAATATTTGTAATAAATTAATATATAATATTTATTCGATATTGATTTAAATTTTTTAGTTATTATTTTAATTTTGTAAATATTATTGTAACAATTTTATTTTTCTTAAAATTACTAAGAGATTAATTGAAATTCTTTCATATTTCATTTTTATGATCAAAAAGAAGGTAAAAAATATTCCTAGGTCATTATAGTTATGTTGAGTTAACAAGTCAAGAAGTTCTTAGCTTGGCAAATGTTTTGGAAATGAGAAAGGATGTGAGTAAGAACCGAACAATTCAAGAAAAATTGGTTTTAATCTTCAACCCCTCTTAGTATTGTAAAAGTGATAGATTTTTTCATTCGAAGGTGTTTTGGGAATAGATCAACTCCCATTTCCACTTGGGAGCTCATGAGAATTAGTTATTATGTTCAAAATGTTCATTTTCTTATTACCATTCCTCACGACAAAAGGATAATTTTGGTTGGCAAGAGTGAGGTTGATCACTTTCTTATAACACCTTAAATTTCTTTTCTGCTCTTGCTCCTTATCATCCCACAATTTATCTTTAAATTTAGAAGAATAGTATTTTTTATATTATCTTTATTCTCCAAGATGATCTCCTCTTTTACCCCCCAATGATCGAGCCAAAACTAGGCATCCTTGTGTCATCCTCACTTGACGCAGAGGTGGGGGTTCTAGCTAGCTAGAGCTAGAAGCCGTTTTGGGGAACCTCGTCGCATCCGTGTGGTAAAGCTTCTTCTTATACATTAGATACCTAACCATGGTCATGCTTCCAATGGGGAAATAACTAGCTTCAATCAAGAGGATACTATAGGAAGTATTTCCTTTCCTTTGATCTTGAGGTTGTAGGTTACAAATTGTTTTTTGAACAACTCAATTTTCCTCCATGATTTTTGAGATATACTACAACCCCAACCCTCACAACCATATAAAATAATAGTGGTGATGATAGTCTCAAAGAAGAACCAATTTTTGTTCCAAACAGAGAATTGTCCAGTTCATAATAAACTTTTCATCCTTCAATAATCCTTTTGTCAATGCTACAATTCCAATTAAGCTAATAAATGTCAATACTTGAATATTTGTATGAAGAAACTTTCTCCAAATAATTATTATAATAAATAAAATTATCATAATTAATTTTTATTAGATATAATTATCATAAATAATATATTGAATATATCATATTAATTTAAATATATTAATAAATAATATATAATAATATGCCCATTTAAATTTTAAATTGAAATATGCTTAATCAACGCAGTAGTCTATAACGCGATTTTTTGAAAGCTTTTCCGGCGAATTTTTCCGGTCAAAATCCGGCAGCAATTCACTGGAATCCCAAGTTTGATAGCTAGTTTATGCACAATCAATGGCTCCGAGGGGTTTTTCAGGGCGCTGAATCCAAATATGCAGTTAAAAAACCATTTTAACTGCTAAAAATCAAGATTTAACCTCATTTCTTGCGCTGGATTCCGTCACCGAAATCTTCAAAAAATCGCATTATAGACAACTCCTTAATCAACCATCCGTGCTTGGTATATTTTGTTTGCTTTTTAAAACTTATAAACTCGAAATATACCTTTTCTAGAAGGCCAGATTTTTTCACTTCTCTTGTGCCACGAAGACCAACGGGCATCGTGGGGCTGACTCTATGCTAGATTGAATTTGATACCCCACACCAATAATTTTGAATGGAGTTATTCAGCAATTTCTTTGGATGCGATACCACACCAATGGAACACACAGCCCATGCGCTTTGGAAGACTCTGGTCGGAAACGGAGAGGATGGATCTTCTACACCTATCTATATATAGAGATGCATGTAGAACATACGAACTCAGAGAGATTTTGGTGGCTGAGAGAGAAATGAGATAGAAATGGACTAGCTAATCCAAACAAACAACATAATGTTTAAATTTGCATTCTAAAATACTCAACAAGCTTGAACACAAGATTTAACTTAATTATACCATACACACAGGCTTAGGCGTACACAATACTAGAACATGTTTCATATATATATACAGAACAAATTACATTCCAGGCTAAGGCATTTCAGCCTTAAAACCCAGCTCACAATCAACTACATTTTGCTCACTCACTATTTTACTCACAAATAAGATATATCTCACACCCTATCACATTACATTTATATAAGATGCATTAGGAAGAATTGATAAGATTTTCTCCTAGTTTTTCTACAATGAAAGCTCTCCAAAAGCGTGCATGGTTGTATCCATCTTATCTGCTTTAAATTATCCACTTTAAATTCGCTTTTCTGCTTTAAAACAAGCTTTTCTCTATTCTGATCCTTTGGACCACTTTTGCTTCCTTTGTTGCTGGGTGCTCCCGCATCAGTTTGAAGGGTAAATAACTGCATGATAGTGAACCATCTCACATATGTTTATCACTCGTATGGCGCATGATGTTTTTGCTGAGTTTGTAAATGTTTTAGCTGAGTTTATAAATGTTTTAGTTGAATTTAGCTGATGTTTTAGCTGAGTTTACAAATGTTTTAGTTGAATTTATACAAATTTTTTTGTATAAATTGGAAGTTATTTAAATTCAGAAAGAAAAAAATTGAAATTGAGCCCTATTTGATCCTGTCTTTATATCTAAAATGTGTGGTTTCAAAACAATAAAACTACTTTAATTTAATTTCGTGGTATTCTAATATGTGCTTCATTCCATTTCTATCTAAGTAGAGGATGATTTAATCGATTAAGCTGAATTACTTAGAGGATGATTTAATCGATTAAGCTGAATTTTACGAGTGAATTATTATAACTATTTTCGTTTATCATAAGCGTAAAGTTATATAATTTTTTTTTTCTTCTAATAATGATGGCGGTTATTCATCCATTTATTTATTTTATTTATTTTACAATTTTAGTTTTGTACTTACAAAATTTAATAAAAGTGTTTTAAAGTAGTATATTTTGTTATGAGTTAAAAAGTTAAATAAAGACTTTAAGAGAAAATGTTTTCCCAAAACTCTGTGGGTCGCCTTAACAATTGGATTTAGCAACCATTACTCCTCCATTGAGGTTTAGCCAAAAAGGACACCAAAAAATACATGGAAACTGTTTAATTATGTAGCCATTGACAATTACTTGCATTGATGCATGGTGGGAATTCTAACCAAACAATGTTCATATATAGAATTCTAAGACACATGGATCGCCATAGAACATAAGAGAACTAAACATAGCAGATACAAAAGTGAGTGACCAAGTGACATCATAGACTATTAGTCTAATATTATGACTTGAAAACGAGCATTGGAGTTTCCTTGGTTTCGAGTTGACGGTGCAAAGCCACTGAATAGAGAAAGTGAAGTCTTCATTTGCGAAATTTCCTAGGCTCGGGAGTCCACCTGAAGGTGTTTCCAATGATTTCAATATCAAAGAAATATGGTCTGCCACCAAATTCCCTTGCTCCTAGTTGAAGGATATTGTTCCTCACTTTAGGCGGAATAGATTCAAAATGGTAAGTGATAGAGTTCCAGCGAAATAAACACCGGCATCAAGAAGTGGATGCTCTTGTCGCACCACCCCGACAACTACCTTGACGTAGCCTCAGAGCCATGAAAGGACTTATAATAACCAAAGATGACCAAACTAGTGTATGACTAAACATAATTGGTGTGACCCGCAATGGAACATGTGGTTTATAATAACGACGAGGTAAAAATATAGGTAGATAGGGATTGGAATTTGAGTGAATAGGCCATGTTAGAAAGGCGTCGTCAACCACTAAAAGGGTGATTAGCCTTAGATATTGTTGTAGGTATTCTTCTTGTAGACACTGATGTTTCTAGTATGGAAGGCATATAGAGATGTGCAAAATATTGTTAGGAAGATTAGGCACGTGATTTTTTGAGAACCAAATGGAAAATGTGCCTCGGTACCAGACACCACATAAAAGGATCAAACAATTGAATGAGGCATCTGCAGATTTAGCAATTTGGGAGGGAGCGGAAGGTAACACAATGACCAACTTGAATGAAGGGCCTATCATTGTGTTATGTAAAAATAGGACGAAAAACATGGGCACGTGTAAAAATAAGCCATCCTACCAAACCAAAATGATGTATAGGAAACATCGAAATGACTATGAACATTGAAGCACAAAGGATGTAAATATAACAACGAACCTTCACCAAGCTCGTAGAGCACAAATAGTGGGGAGCCATAATGGAGTACGGGTGTGAAGATGACTAAAAACCTGACGACATTGTAGAAAATATGCCACCCTCAGAAAATCTCATTGTCATAGAAAATCCGCCAACCTCGGGCGAGCTTCCCGACTTTATAGGGAGAACTTATGACATGAGTATCAAAAGGGTTGAAGAGATCACATGAACAATCAAGAGCGATGAAGGGACAAGTATGTGTGCTAGCACATATTGTTATTATCCACATTAAGCACCAAATTCATGTGCAATGAATTCATGATCATATTCAAAAGCCAATGACTATGAACTGGGAGAATGTCAGACGAATGCCCTTCTCCCGCCACCTTCTTACATTTAAAGTGATTTGACAAAATAAGGTGTGGTTGAGCCTATAGAATATATAACCGTCACACTTGGATGACATTTAGACAAATGTTGAAGTGGCCACAAATCCCCGTAAGCACCTTCCCCTTCACCATTATTTTCTCTGGCATACCCTCTAAATGACCCTCATGTAGAATATTAAAGGCACCCCTATCAGGCAATAATAAGTTAGATTCATAATTGTGATATTTTAGAACCTATAATTACTAAACAAATAAAAATAAAATAAAACTAAGCAATAAACATACAATTATAAAAAAAAAAATATTCTCTCTATAAATATAAAGAATAGCTATAACTTAATATTCATTTTATTATAGAAACTAAAATTATATATGTAACTATATGTATTATTACGTTTTAATTAAATTAAAACCTAATATAGAGATGCATGTAGAACATACAACTCACGGATTATGAGAGATATTTGGGTGGTAGAGAGAGAAATGGATCTTTTGTTTGTGATATCATTATTATTGTTTCTCTGTGTCATGGCTGCCCCTCTGCCTGAAGCAACGCCTATTAATTTCCATCAAGAAGATGTTGCTTCTTATAAGCACATGGCCGCTGGACTCCTGTGGCTTCCAGTGGGTCATTCCCATTCTAAACTGATGGTGGAGGAACGTGAATTCAATTTATCTTCAACGGACTCCCACAATAAAAGCGACCTCCATGCCCTCTTGTCATTTAGAAATGTCGTGACAGAGGATCCATATGGCCTTCTATCTAGCTAGACAATGGAAAACTCTGACAACATGTGCTCCTAGTTCGGTATTCGCTGCAAACAACGAACCAAAAGGGTGGCCGAAATTGACTTCTTTGATGGATCATTGCAAGGTACAATTTCATCATTTGTTGGCAACCTCTCATTAATGCGCACATTCAATATTTCTTATAATGCTTTCATTGGTGGAATTCAGGCTGATTTTGGCCAGCTTAAAGCGTTGAGAGTTCTTTACGTTAGATTAAATTGATTGAACGGTTCTATTCCTGTCAAATTGGGCCTATTGCATAAGCTGCACACCCTGGATCTTTTTTTTTTAATGCTTTCACTGGAGGAATTCTGGCCAAGTTTGGCCACCTTAAAGCACTACAAATACTGGACCTCGGCGTCAATAAGCTCCGTGGTCATATTCCAATGGAATTGGGCCTATTATGGAAACTAAAGTACCTGTACCTCTACTACAATAATCTTAGTGCTCCTATTCCAATTGAGTTGCACAAGCTTCAGAAACTAAAGTACCTGGACCTCTACTACAATAAACTCAGCGGTCCTATTCCGATCAAGTTGCACAAGCTGCAAAAACTAAAGTACCTGAACCTCTGTGGAAATATGTTCAGTGGTCCTATTCCAGTCGAGTTGGGCATGCTACAGAAGTTATAGTTCCTGGATCTAGATCTAGAAGGCAACTACTTCTCAAGTGGAATTCCATGTGAATTGGGTAATTTGACACAACTTTTAGATCTATACATTTCTGGTCGTAGTATTTCCTGTTCTATTCCCTCTGAAATGTTTAGACTTCCCCTCTCCACTCAGTCTCTTAGTTTTAACCTCACAGGGAGGATACCTAATTCCATTGCCAATTTGACCAAATTAACTCACTTAGAGCTTTTTGAATGTGGACTCACTCACATATGTGAGGTCATTACCAATTTGACCTAGTTTACGTACTTGGATTACTCTAGTAACAAACTCACTGCCATACCAGAAGGTATTGCAAATTTGGTTAACATAGAGCGATTATATCTTTCTTAAAACAACCTCATTCATATACATGAAGACATTGCCAATTTATCTAAGTTGATGGCTTTACATATTTCCGATAACAAACTTAGCCATAACATACCTAAAGGCATTTTCAATTTGAATCATTTGATCCTACTAGACCTATCTCAAAATAAATTCACAGGTCCCATTCCTAAAACCATTGCAGGTTTAAAGAAGTTCTGAAACAACTTTGCATGCTTAAAGAAGCTTGAACAATTAGATTTCTCAAACAACCTCCTCAAAGGGACAACTCCAAGAGCTATAGGAGAACTCCATTCCTTATATGTCTTAAATTTAGGTTCAAACAATTTTTTTGGAAAGATTCCTAATAATATTAACAACTTAGTTTCACTTTAGATATTAGATTTATAAAACAATTTAGAGGGACCTATTCCACTATGTGTTCTTATAATTCAACTTATTTAATTATTTTCTCCACTCATTCTAACAATTTCTCTGGGGCTCCATCTTTTGCTCATTGCACCGAGCTTGTAATATTGGATTTAAGGAAGTGTGGATTTACAGGGGAGCTTCCTTCCACCCTTGCAAATCTAGGTAAATTGGGAGTTTTAAGCATTATATATAATAATTTTCATGGTGGTATTCCCCAATGGATCACAAACCTCACCAACTTGTTTTTGTTGGTTTTATCCAACAATAATTTTAATGGAAGAATACCATATGATCTTGAAAGTCTCCAAGGATTTGGAGTAAATATTGCAAATGAATCTAATTGGAGTGAGTATCCAATTATCGTGAAGGAATACATAAAAGGGATTGAGTATAATGTGTCAGATGTCTAGAGTACAAACATTATCTTGATTTGTCTAAGAATAATCTTACCAGAGAAATCCCTATAAGAATAGGCAACATGAGAAGCTTGAGGTTACTAAATTTCTCTGGGAACCAATTGGAAGGAAACATGCCTGCATCTTTTAGTGACATATCTACTTTGGAGCAGTTGGACTTGTCCAAAAATAATTTGGGTGGAGCAATTCCTCAAGAACTCTCTCAATTATCAATGTTGGCTTATCTAGATGTTTCATCTAATAACCTCTGTGGCCACTTCCAACAGGGACACAATTTTACACCTTTAATGAGTCTTCATTTCAAAATAATAAGTGCTTATGTGGATATCCTCTACCAAGATGCAATCAAAACTATACAACAACACCTACTGGGGACAATGGCAGTCAAGGTAACATTAAAAGAGAATGGCTCAACTATGTAAATGAAAATATCTTTGATAGAATTAGCCATGGGAATAGCGATAGGATTTGGAGGAGTTGTTGCTATATTCATTGTATGGGATAAAGCAAGGTATTGGGTTGTGGGTTTTCCTTCTACTAGCACAAGAAGACCCTCTTATGGCTTGTATCGATTCCCTACATAGCTCAATCAAACTTGTCCCTATACATCACTATCTTAATATATGTAATGCCACTTAATGGTATGGTTTGAATGTTGCTTATCAATATAGCTTCTTGTTTTAGTAAGTGTACATGTATTATTACTTGACATAATGTTGTTTGAATATGGATAAAAATTACCTACTTTTGTGGAATAAAGTAAGATAAAGTTCAAATAATTTCTTTCTGTTGTTAATTATTAATATATAAAGAAAGTGAGACTAAAATGGACAATACTTTTAAGTTTATGTTACATTTTTGAAATTTATTATTCATTATTGAAAAGCTAAAGTAGATAGATAGATCTATATTAATTTGGAATTAACAAAATAAAAGAGTAACACTATTTTTTTATTAGTAACTTACTATTTTTAAAAAGTGTCAAGATTTTTAATACAGTCATTTTATCATAAAACAGAAAAATTAATTGATAATGAAAACTATGGATAATTGCTTGGTTGAACTTGGAAGCTAGGGTGGAGTTGAAGACAGGGTTTGGATCTAGGGTACCATGGCGAGGAGTCCAGGGGGAGTGCTACTCCCTCCTACAGCTAGGCAGTCATAGGAGGAAATCAGAACACGGGAAAGAAACATTTCAAAAAACCTCAAGACAAGATCTCAGAAACCAGAAGTCAAGGGACATCTGGGAGAAGTGGAGATCGGGATCAGGAAGGGGATAAACAGGAAACAAGAAAAAAAGGAGATTGGAGATAGTAGTCAAAAACCTCCTTCCAGAAAGTCTATTGGAGTCTACAAGCCCAAGTTAGGCACTATTCCTTGGGTCATATTAAGCGACCCAGCGATACAAGCTCATAGAGAACATATGACGAAGCATGCAATTATATGCAAGTTCATGGGGTTATGGCTGGTGAAAAGGGCTTTACATGTCTATGCTGCGACAAGACTCTACATGTGGTCATGGATGATGAACTTTGTCCCAAAACGTGAAAAATTCACTTTAGTATCGGTTTGGATTAGACTATATTCCCTTCCTTTGGATTATTGGTTGTCAGAATCTTTGAAAACCATAGGCAACAAACTGGGACATTTTCTAAAAATCTTAGAGGCAACTCTGAAATGGAGGTATACCTCCTTTGCCCAGATATGTGTGGAAATGGATCTACCTGGAGCCCTCCCAGAAGTGACTATTTTAGAATTTTATGATGAAGAATGGGTGCAGATAGTGGACTATGAACATATACCATTCAGATGTCATAAATTCCATCAACATGGGCATCTATATAGAGATTTCCCTACAATCGACAGGGAAGATAATCAAAAAATTGATGTCGAGAGAGACCATGAGGGTTTCACCAAAGTTGGGAGTAAAGGAAAATGAGGTAAACGTCCACACAAGAAGGCAAATGAGGACAAATACACAAGAAAAAATAGCTTGAAGATCCTGGAGGAAGAAGAGGAGAATAAGGAGACAGTCCAGGACATGGAGAATGTAACAAAAGAACAGGAAAAGGTAGATGAAATTGAGGATATCACAGTAGACAACCAAAAAAATGAAGATGTACCAAGCCTGATGGAGTTCAGTAGGGACCAGTAGATGATGCCTAGTGAAGTAGAAATAGAGGACCATGAATTACAGGAGATTTTGGACAAGGAAAATCTAGATCTAGAGAAATTTCTAGAACAAGGGAAAAAAGCAGGGGTGGACTCCCTGCAAAAAGAAGCCTATGATAGAGTACAACAACTCTTTCTCTAGAGGTCACAAGCAAAGGGAGTGGGAGTCAAAATAAATCGTGAGAGACAGGAGCCAATTGGGGTCAAGATGATGGAGAATCCTTAGGCACAATCTTCAAAGAACTCAGGCAGGAAAAGAGGAAGAAAGAGACAAAATGAACGATTGAACGAATGTGGAAAACTGTTGATCAACTCAAGTAAGATGAAATATCTTACTAGTTATTTGTTTACCAATCTTTCTTAATGAAATTCACAACCTGGAACATTAGAGGAATAGGTAATAGAAGGAAACAAAGAAATCTTAGCAACATAATGAAAGAAGAAAAACCAGACATGGTTTTTATTCAGGAGACAAAATGTTCGATGGAAAAGATAAGAGATATTCATAATAAGTGGTTATTCAATTATGAGTATTTAGAGGTCAAGGCCGATCATTCAGCGGGGGGGATTCTCACTTTGTGGGACCCACAAAAACTAGGAATTCTAGATGTGGAAGCATCTAGGAACTACCTTTCCCTGATATGTCAACCTGTAGGGGAAAGAAAGATATACATGATTACAAATGTTTATGGACCTCAAAAGATATCAGATAAGCTCAAGCTTCTCACTTCCCTGGAGAAAATTAGAGAAAGACATCCCATTCTGCCTTGGATCATTGCAGGAGATTTCAGTATGATAAGATCTCTTTCGGAAAAAAAGGAGGCATTAGGCAGCTAGGCATAGACTCCATGGCCTTCCAAAACTTCATTAGGAACATGAAGTTGGTGGATACTAAAACAATGAATGGAACCTTTACTTGGAACAACAAAAGGGGAGGGTCCCATCAAGTTGCTTCCAAACTTGATAGGTTCATGATTTCAGAGGACCTCTTCCTCTCAGGACCTACCATAATAACCTCCATTCTGCCTTTTGGTGGATCAGATCATTAGCCTGTTCACCTGGAGGCCACCTTTATGGGCACTTTGAGAAACAGACCTTTCAGGTTTGAAAATGCCTGGCTCTCACATCCCAATTTCACTAGTAATGTTGAGACATGGTGGAGAGAGGAGTTGGACATTCAAGGTTCAAAAATGTATATGCTCCAACAGAAGCTTAAACATATAAAGTCTCGTCTTAAAGTTTGGAACAAAAATGAATTTGGAGATATCTTCAAGGCCAAAAGAGAAACGCAACTGAAGCTCCAGGAAATCAATCACATCATCATCACGGATGGCTTCACCGAAGAGAGGCAGAAATTAACTAATTCTCTGCAGGAAGAATGGGAGAACTGATGCCTACAAGAAGAGATTTTCTGGAGGCAGAAATCAAGAATACAATGTATTAAGGAGGGAGAAAGAAATACAAAATTATTCCACAAAACCACCATAGCTCACAGGGCACACAATAGAATCACAAAGATCAAAGATTCTCAAGGTATTGAGCTAGTTTCTCATAGTGATATGGAATCGGTCCTTGTTCAGCACTTTTGCAGCATTGCAAAGGAGCCTCTGGAGGACAGATCTAGGTTCATTGAACATTTCACTCAATATATCCCTCAGTTGGTTACCAGATAGGACGACCACAATCTCAACAGGCTAGTTTCAGAAGTGGAGGTCAGTGAAGTAATTAAAGAAATGCATAGTGGAAAAGCACTAGGCCCGGATGGTTTCAATGTAGACCTCTTCAAGGCTTGTTGGGAAATAGTCAAACATGATATCCTCGAGGTGGTGGAAGACTCAAGAATATCCAAAAAGATACTTAAGGCTCTCAATGCATCCTTCATAGCTCTAATTCCAAAATAGGAAAACGCCATGACTTCAGATGGTTTTAGGCCCATAGCCTTATGTAATGTGGTGTATAAAATTATCTCCAAAGCAATAGCCAATCGACTCAAACCACTTCTACCCTCTCTCATATCGAAGGAACAAATAGGCTATGTGGAGGGAAGACAAATCCTCAACAATATCATCCAAGCTCATGAGGTGGTACACTCTCTCAAAAGCAACAAACAAGCTGGCATGATTATTCAATTGGACCTCGCAAAAGCCTATGACAAATTGAGCTAGGCTTACATAAGAGAAATTCTAAAAGCCTATGGTTTTGATCAGAACTGGATAAGATGGATCATGGCATTAGTTACCTCAACTAGGTTTTCCATATGACTTAGTGGAGCTCCTTCTAAGACTTTCACTCTCTCTAGAGGGCTCAGACAAGGAGATCTGATTTCACCGTTCCTCTTTGTCCTCATGATGGAAGGGATTGGTAGGGAGATCAAAATGGAAAATGCTGATGGAAGAATTCAAGGTATTAGACTTACCGTGGATGGAGAGGCTAGCACTCATCAACAATTTGTAGATGACACTATGCTGCAAGGAATACCTACCGTCAGGGAGGCTAGAGCAATAAAAAATATCTTAAATGACTTTTCCATGGAAGCAGGCACTAAGGTAAGGCTTAAAAAATCAAAGTCTTTTTCTTTAATACTAATATTTATATTCAAAGAAACATTACTAGAATTCTCGGATTTAAAAGAGAACAACTACCTTCCGAATATCTTGGTATTCCCCTGACTGACAAACCACTAAGCAAGAAAGTATGGGAACCTATTTTAAATAAACTTCTGGACAAGATCAGAAAATGGACAAGCAGATCGCTAAACCTGGCAAGATGCCTTGTGCTCACACATGCAGTCTTTCAGGCCATTCCCACCTTTGTGTTTTCAACTCTTCCTGCTCCTCAAGGTATTAATAAGCTAATAAGAAACATTCAAAGGGACCTTCTGTGGGGCAGAGGGGAAGAGAAAAAGAAGCGGGCTTTAGTGGCCTAGGACAAAATTTGTAAACCCAAAAGCCATGGTGGTTTGGGGCTTCATGACCCTGAGACTCTCAGCAAGGTCTCAGGGGCCAAGATTTAGTGTAGATGGATTAAGGATCCAAATGCACCCTGGGCTAGGATTTGGAAACAAAAATATGCCAAGCACTGGCAGGAAAAAGATCATATTAGAAAGTGAGGGAAAATCAGGGGGTCCCACATTTGGAACCTTGCCTAGGATAATAAAAACATTGTACAACAACAATGCTTTTGGGAAATTTGGGCAGGGGATCTTGCTAGATTTTAGGAGGATAACTGGCAACAGGAACCCAACCTTTACAAGGATGAATTCGTAGATCTCAAAAATGACATAGACAACAAAGGTATGGTTTTGGTAAACAACTTCTGGGATCAGGGAAAGAACAATGGAAAATGGAGGGAATGGAAGGAGTTAGGATACAATGATGAAAACCAGTTGAAAAATAGGGAAGAAGCCCTTACCCAAGAGATCGAGCACTGAAGTATTCTTGTCTCTTCCTCACCAGATCAGTTAAGATCAGGAAAGAACACTGAAGGCAACTTTAACCTCAAAGAGGCCAAACAGGAAGTCACAGGATTTAACTTTGTGAATACTGATCAGAGCTGGAAGAAACTTTGGCAAAGTCTGCATTGAATGAAAATAAAGCTTTTCATTTGGCTAATGCATCAAAAGAAGATCCTAACATGGGAGAATCTCCTCAAGAAAGGCTTCATTGTTCCTTTTAAGTGTTACCTTTGCGGCGCGCATGAGGAGATGATTGAACACCTTCTCAACCTATATCCTTTCACTTCAACAGTGTGGGACTGGGTGGCTACTATTTTTAGACAAACCAATAGGGATAGGTTCAACATATCCAATACTATAAAGAACTGGAGAAAGGTTTTCACAGGAAATGAGATCATGAACAAAGCCTGGATTTTGATGCCAGGGTTTGTTGTCTCGAATTTGTGGAAAGAACACAACAATCGTATCTCTGAAAACAAAACTAGCATGCCTCAACATATTATGGAGCAAATTCTAAGGCACATCAAAGACACAGTAAGAGGCTATTGACACCTAATCCTCATGATTGGGTGAATTTATGTAAATAATTAAATTAGAAATGTGAACAGTCATCGGGAGATGAACTGAAAAGACTCTCCCTGTTGCATATAACAAAGACCTACCTGATGGAATAATACATGAATCGGTTTTTGCTTAATGGAGTTACTGCTTGGCCTGACATGGTATCAGAGCTAGTACCATTTTTGTCTTCCCTCTGCTTTGTAACTCCCTATTCTACCTATGGTATTCTGAATCCTATGTAGACTGGCTAGCCTGGCAGCTTTGACATTTCCACTAGCCTGAACACATCATTATTTCCCTGCTATTCATTATTATTCTTTGCTACACTGATCCTATCCTGTCGCTTCTCCACCTGAATACGAAACGCTCATAGTTATTGTCTGTTATGATCAAAACGCCCACCGCCATCACTGAAAAGTGTAGCTTTCCTGTCTTGAAAGAGTCAGAAGCTCATGCCAGCTGAGTTTATTTCTTCGACAATATCCTTTTCTGCATTGTACAGATTAATTAGTAGTATCAGCGTAGATGCAAGAATTGCAGGGTATTGGAAAATATTTTTTTGCTATCTATTGAAACAAAGTTATTTTATTTGAGCACAAAAAAAAAATTTGATACAAGACTACCGCCCGAGCAAGCCATAATGATCAGCACTGCTGTTTTTGATGTTATCAAATCTCACGGCCCTCTTACCGTTGCAGGCACCTGGGATCATTTGAAGGAAGAAGGACTGTTCATTCTGGTCATCTCATTTCTCTCCACTCCTGCTATCACACCCTAAGCGATTTGTTGCACGATAGGGAGATCGAGTACGCAGAACCGAGACCTCATTCTAGTGGTGGAGTGGAAGAGTGATGGTGCCACTCGGAATGATACTTTTGAATGGTGTTGAAATTCAAATTATAACCGTATACCACTATGCGTGTTAGTTTTTTTTTCACATTGCCTTTTATATGATAGACATGGCATATAATGGATTAAAATGCTATATGCGGTGAAGTTTTTTATGACAGTGGTAGTGTTCCTTTCAATGGTCAATGGTATATGAATGGCGTAGCGGAATTCTATTCCTGCTCTAGTTTTGGATGGTTTTAATACACTTTTGCTTTCATACATATGCTGGTATATATAATGTTTGGAGTGGCTACTGTTTTCATATAGACTATATCCCATATATACCACGCTATTAGGCTACCATAATGTTGTTTTCATAAAGCCGTTTTCAAAGTGACTAACATAGTTAACGCTCATGTGTTTGAATGTGTTTAATATATTGTTTGGGGCCAAAATACACTTTGATATCAGAATCAATTTTTTTAGCAGCAGATTTTTTTTTTTCCACAAAAGCACATTTTTTGCGAGCAGAAGTATTTTTACAGCTCTCAAATTTTACAATGCATTCAATCATATCTATGGTGGGAATAGTTCTCACTGGCAAGGAGAACTATCCTGAATGGTCCCAGATGATAAAACACACCCTCATTTTCAATGATTTGTGGAAAGGAGTGTGTGCCAGAGACGGAGACAATGAACCAGTACAACTTACCTCAGACAAAGAACTCGTCATTTGGGAAAACAAGAACAGAAAATCTTATGCATTAATCATAGCATCTATAAATGAAGAGGCGAGTCGCCATATTTCGTCATATTCAACTGCCTTTGAAGCCTTACAAAATCTTAAAGAACTCTGTGACTCACATTCTGCACTTGAAGTTGTTCAACTCATGATTAAACTCTTCATTCTTGAACTTCAAAATAATGATCCTCTTGCTCTTGCATCTGAAGTAAAGTCTATAATGCATGATATCAAATCCACTAAAGTTGAATTGGATATTCCTCTTATCGCTTTTCTCAAGGCACTTGATCCTACTTACTCCAATTATCTTGAGTCATTGAAAGCAAATGGAAATCTCAAAGATATAACCTTTGACTCTCTTGTGAAAAAATTTGCTGAAAGAGAAAAAGCCTTTGGAAAGAAGACAGCCCCTGAATCTTGTGAAGAGACTATGTGCCTTGCTCATAAAGAAAAGTATCCTGCTCAAGATTCTACAAGAGGAAGAGGTGGACGAAGAGGAAGAGGAAGATATTTCAGAGGCAAGGGGGGCAGAAATTCTCAAGGAGAAGAGGCAGATTTACATTGTATTTGTTGCAAAAGAAATGGATCACATGATGCCTCTACATGCAAGCTACCATGGGACAAAATTGAGTAGAGAAGAAACCAAAAAAAAGGTAAAACTGATGATATAGACAAAGGTAAAGCACCTGAATCCGCTCACTATGTTGAGGCACAATGTAACATTGGAGTAAATGAAGATTTATTTAATACTTCACTTGCTTCCTGGAAAAATGATTCGCTGCTTGATCCAACAAGGCCACTCCATTCATATGTTTGATGGAAAGCTTGAGGTAAGAAAAGCATCTGACCACTCACTTGTTATGAGGGGAATAGAAGAAGAAAGACTTTTCAAACTGCAAGGAACATCTGCTCATGCACAACATTTCTCATATATTTCTCATCATGAAGAAGGTACACTTCCATCTAGTTTATTATGGCATGTTAGATTTGGACATTTAAACTATGACAGTCTCCGCTTATTGAAGAAAAATGGTGTTGCTGGTTTGCCTACAATTCCTAGAAAACTTAAGCA
>APFE030898869.1:0-12065 GCA_000404065.3 Pinus taeda
AACATTTTTCACTACGATGTTGATCTACCTGTTGTTTCGTTTGATTTTGCACCGAAGTGGCATTATCCTTTAAAAGTTGGAGAACTTGTTGTTGATGCTCGATGTGATCTTTCACCGCTTGAATCTTTTTCTTCTTGATATTTCCTTCTATCTCTAGCGTTTGAGGAGTGGTAAGTGCATTATCCTTTAAAAGTTGGACAAATTCTTCTTGATGCACGATGTGATCTTTCACCAATTGAACATTTTTCTTCTTGACATGTCCTTCTATATTGAGAGTTTGACGAGTGATAATTTCGACCAATCAATTACAAGATATGGTCAGATTCATTTCTTCATGCTCGATGTGATCTTGCACTTCTTGAACATTTTTCTTCTTGATATGTCCTTCTATCTCGATAGTTTGAGGAGTGGTAATTCCTGCCAATGCTTTACAAGATATGGTCTTATTCATTTCTTCTATCTCTGGGGTTGGATCCTCACGTATATCCTCTTCTTTTGATGTTTCGTGATCCTTTTCTTCGTCCTCTTCATACTCTATGTAAAATAATTTCTTCTCAACACACTTATGACCTTTAGTGCATTTGCTATCACAATTGTAAAAAGGCCCCTTTTCTCTTTTTTCTTCCAATTGTTGTGGTGTAACCCTTGTAGGTTGTGGAAGGCTAGGAGAAACAACACTTCCATCTTCATAGCTGTGAGGGGTAGAATTCATTGTTGCCATAATTTTACTTTCTAGTATGTCACAAAGGCCTTTTACTCTTTCCAATTGTTGTGGTGTTGCTCTAAAGAAGGTGTTGCTCTTTGTATCCTCATAATGTGCTATCATTTCCTCTGTGAGAATTGACCACGTAACAAGTCGTTTACAAGAACAAAGCCCTTTATACCATAAAAATTGATCCATTTATAAATATGAAGATGCAATACATACCTTCTGTAATAGTGTTACACCATGTAGATCAAAATATTGCTCCATCTAAAGTATCCAATTTACCGGATCCTTCCCATCAAACTTCCTCATCTTGTTTTTTCTTGATTTTAGGAGCTCGATCTTGAAATGACTGTAACTCTGTACTTTTAGATCTTTAAGTTCTGAAATTGTGACCTGCAGTAGCCCTCTGTGTCCTCTTTCCAATGCCACCAGTCTGACCCCAATTGGATTCTCCAATGAAGAGTTATGCCAAATCGCCCACAATGGCCAGATTATAGACCTTTCCCGAAGAGCGAAATTATATGAAGTGCCACGTGTCACTATTTGGACCTTTGGCTCTGAAAGATATCTAGAAGAAACTACAGTCCGTCCTCTTTCTATACCTTTTTTCCAAATTACATCCAATGCTCAGAGAGAAAGTTATGACACTTTTCCCCAGGTCACCTGTTTGGAATGTAATTCAGGAATTTACAAAAAGACCAACTTCCTCAGATCATATCTCCGCAAAGATAGCGCGAAAATCTCTAAAATTCGGATCCGAGATTCAACGCGATGTCTTCTCAAATGGGTTTTTTTTTTTTTTTTACTTTTGAAACATCGTAGAAAAAAAGTTATAGAGAAAATTCCACAATGACCTGTTTGGAGCAGCGAAACCCTAGAATCCAAAGCTCTGATACCAAATGTTATGAAACTAGCTCAAGAAAAGATAGAAAAGATAGATCAACGCCTTAGAATTCAGCCTCTTCGAGGGGGCAACCTCCTTTACATTACATAAATGAACAATTCTTGGATGATACAATGAAAAGACCTCCTCTCTATATATAGGAGTCTAAGGGGTCATTATATAATTAGAGCCTACATAACAATAATAATGTAAGGGCACAATAATAACAATAGTGGGCTTCTATTGGGCACAATAGTAACAATATGGGCAGTACATGGGTACATCAATATAATAAGAAGGTTGTACTAATAATAATAAGGGGTTACACTAGTAGTATAGGGGCCTAACACTTATACATCACATTCTACTTTGTTTTCCCAAATTAGGCATTTCCAATACTAGTGTAAAAGACATGGCATCCTTTAAGAGAGAGAATGCCAAAGTAGTCTCATTATTCCATAAAAATGATTTTTTCATCAAAAGATATGTGAGTGGGCTTGTAATGCACATGTAATACTTAACAAATTTACAATAATGTCCCATAAGTCCCGAAAATTCTCTAAGACTCTTGATTTTCTTCAGAATATGTCATTTTGTAATAGCTTGGATCTCTTGTGGGTCCACCTTAACTCCTTTGAAACAATATGACCCAAATACTATACTTCTTGTTTCCCAAAAGCACATTTAGACTTTTTTTTCATATAATTGATTATTCTTAAGAATTTGTACAACTTTATCCACATGTTTAAATTGTTTTTCTCATGATTTGTTATAGATAAAAATATCATCAAGGAAAATCGACAAAAAAATTCTAATATGGGATAATAAAAAAATTGTTCGTAAGGCTTTGAAAAGTAGAGGGAGCAGAAATCAACCCAAAAGGCACCACCAAGAACTCATAGTGCCCTTCATGTGCTATAAAAGTTTTTTTTCGGAATGTCTTCTTTCCTTAATATAATTTGGTGGTACCCTAATCTAAGATCAACCTTTGTAAAAAAGCCACTCCATGAAGCTCATCTAATAACTCATCGATGTTTGGAATATGGAATTTATCCTTAATAGTGATTTTGTTTAGATCTCTATAATTAGGACACATCCTCCAAGAATTGTCTCTTTCTCTCACAATCATTATTGAAGTTGAAAATGAACTCCTACTATGTTAAATAATACCTAAACCTAGCATTTCTTGTACTATTTTCTCAATTTCTCCTTTTTGTTGATGAGGATATTTGTAAGGCCTTTTATTAGGACAAGTACTTCCATGTATAAATTCAATTTGATGTTTATGGTATCTAGATGGGGGTAGACCTTTGGGAATTATCAGAATATGCTATCGTTATTTTCTAAGGTGCATTTTAATATTTCAGGAACATTTTCATCTTCTTGATTTTCTTTCATAGAATACGATTTAACCACAACTTAATTGCTACCATTTTTTAGGATATTTTGCATTAAATGAGATTCAATGATTTGAGAAGTTACATATTTTAACCTTTTGATCTATTATTGAACTCCTTCCAATTCAAATATCATAAATATTTCATTAATGTTTGTCTAAATTGTACCAAGTGTTCTCAGCCATTGAATCCCTAAGAAAACATCTAGACCTCCAACTGGAATGACATACATTGGGATTTCCAATTTATATTCTCCCATACCCAGTTTAATGTTGTGGCATTTTCTGACACAATCAATACTCCCTCCATTGGAAATTAAATCTTGAAAATTCGTCACTAGTGTAGGTTTTAACCATGTAGAATTAATTGTTGCAAATAGATTCTTAACAAACAAACAAAAATATACAATAGAATACACACACATAAATTGTATAAATTATGGTGTATATTTGCAACTGCGCATGAATTTTTATTCAAAATCACAAGACACAAACCTATTCTAAATCTTTGCATAAGTTAAATCACAATCTAGAACAAAAAATTCAGACATGTAATAAGAAATAACACACAAGCATACAATATTTTTCCTAGGGAAAACCCCAATGATTGTTTGCATTAATCTGATGAATAAAGATGCATTACAATTACTTTTCTCAGCTGAGCACAACCTTCAAGTACATAACCTATCTCTCTGCTCACTAAGACGCTCTGACCTAGACTTAGTCAACTTTTTCCTCTGCTTGAGCCCCTATTTCCTTGTATAATTTCTAGAGAAATTAGGCCCCTATTATTTAGGAATTTCTCCAAAATGCATTGCGCAATTCCCAAGGTTGATCATCTGATTGCATGCAACACCTATACACTCAAGACTAGTCTTCAACTGATGTTACACTGCCTTGGGATCTCCACCTCAATTGGTTAACTCAAATTCTTTGCATGCACTAGCTATTTTGGGATGATTTATTTGTTAACTAGATGATCATTGAGTTTGACTAAAGTCCCACTGCACAACTAACCTTCCACTAGTTCCTCCAACAATTGGAACTAGTTTAACTAAAAACAACTTGAGATAACTAACTTTGATTGCTACAAATTAGCAATCACACATGCTTAACTAAACTCTAACTCCTCCAACTCGAATTTACTGAGTAAATTGGGTGACACAAGCCATGTCACACAAGTTAACTGCATCCAAGTTGTTTGTTGATGTGGAAATTCGAATTTTTTTTTTTTTTTTTTTTTTTTTTTTAATTTAATCAAGGCAAAATCAAATTAAGAATTTATTACTACATTTTTCAACACTCCCTCTCAGCAAGAAATGGATTATCAACCACCCCTATCCGGCACCTATGGAACTCGAACTTCCCTCTTTACAAGGCCTTTGTTAAAATGTCAATATCTTGTTCCTATGTTAGAATGTATTGTAGAAACATTATCCGCCTCTGCACACAGTCCCGTAAAGGGTGATACTAGATATCTATATGCTTGGATTGATCATGAAAAATATGATTCTCAAAGAGCTTGATGCAACTTTAATTATCATAGTAGATCATAGTTGGATCCATCATCTGACCAAATAATCCAACAAGTATCTTTGTCATCCAGGTCACCTCACATGATGCTTAACTTGCAACCATGTATTTTACTTCAGTCGAGATAAGTTCCACAAATCTTTGCTTCCTACTGTAATAGGAAACAACTGTGGAGCCAACACTAAAAATTCCACCTAATGCACTCTTTTGGTTTGATCTACTCCCCACCCAATTTGCATCTTTAAAGCCACACAATTTCATTCCCTCTATATGTCTATACCATAGTCTAAACTAGGTAGTGCCTCTAAGGTACCGTAAAACATGCTTAGTTGCCTTCCAAAATAATTTGGTTGGTCTAACCATAGCTTGGCTCAATTTGTTGACTACATAGCAAATATATGGTCATGTGTTCATAAGATACGTGAGTGACCCCACTAGCTATCGATAAATGGTAGCATTCACTTCCTCACCTAAAGTGGCATCCTCCTTCCTGTAGTTGGTCACTAGAGGTGTCTCCATGGGTTTGAAACTCTCCATGTGGAACTTCTGAAGTATCGCATTTGCATATTTTTCTTGAGAGACAAACAGTTCCTCATCACCTTTCCATACTTCCAACCTAAGGAAGTAGTGCATGAGACCCATGTATTTCATTTCAAACTCCCTTGCAAGGTCCTCCTTGCAAGATCTGATCAGTTTCTCATCACCAGTTAAAATCAAGTCATGAACACATAACACAATAATAATTAATTTACCTTCTACCAAGATATGATAGAGGTTTGCATCCACTTCACTTTTGGTGAAGTCCAAGCCGGTGAGATAGTTATCGATCCTAGTGTACTAAGCGTGACATGCTTGTTTGAGACTATACAACATTCACTTGAGTCTGCAAACATGAGACTCTTGATCCAATGTCTCAAAACCTATTGGTTTCTCTATGTACATCTCCTCCTTAATAACTCTATTGAGAAATGTTGCTTTTACATCCATCTGGTGGATCTTCCACCCCATCTGCGCAACCAGTGCAACAATTGATCTAATGGATAAGTACCTTGCTACAGGAGAAAAGGTATCCTCATAGTCAATTCCATCAACTTGAGAGTATCCCTTGGCCACAAATATAGCTTTATGCTTGTCCATGCTTCCATCTCCTACCTTCTTTATCTTGAAGATCCATCTAGAACCCAAAAATGATTTATCTTCTGGCCTTGGGACCAGTTGACCGCGCTGGACCTTCCAACATGTCAAGGGGATCTCCCTGGTAATAAGTCCCAATTAGACCTTAGGTTGTTTGGTGTAGGAGTCCCAATAGTGGATCGTAAGGTAATGCCTATATTGCGATGTCGCACAGAAGCAAGTAAGATAACTCTATTAGTAGCAAGGGTGTGACTAATGTAGTGAGTCAAGGAAGGTGTATGAGAGGTTCTAAGACTTCGAAGGGAGAAGAAGGTGAAGGTGAGTTCTAGGTGAATGGGATTAGTCCCAATTCATCTAGGAACACACAATACAAAAGGACATGCATAGCTTCCAGCAGAGCAGTCCACTCAGATGCGACAGTCACATCCATACAAGGTAAGATAACACGTACAATACTCATAGATCAGTCTGAGACGAGTGCGACAGTTGTTACAAAAAGGTTCATGTGAAAGGTCTGTTTGATGTTCTGCAGAGTAGTCGACACGAACGGTAACAACATTAACAACATATACAACAAATTAACAACAAGATTCATATAATTGCATGTGAATTAGTTCATACCCAAGTACGTAAGTTAAACAAAATATATCATTAAGGCAACCAAAGTAGTCCAACTACAATAAAAACATATGCATGAAAATGTGTTGGCTCTTATTATATAAAGAAGTGTAAGTCTCAATCATACAATACATCCATGTAAACCTGCTAGCCCTAATAGTAGAATGTTACAACCACATCTGCCTGCTCCTCCAAAGAGATGTCATAGCTCCATGTAGTGGAGAAGCCAAGGCACGTTACAATATTGTCGAAGCCTTCTTCAAGATAGTCTTAGTAGAAGCTTGGCTGACAAAAATCCTATACAATGAGTTATGAGGGACTATTTATAGCAAAGGGTGGGGTGACCCTTGACATTCCCCTTTGTGACCATTCAACTACCCTCGTGACGCTTCACCTACTCTATGACTGTTACATCCATTATTGAGACTCGACTGACATTTGACATGACTCAACATTACAATGCACATATACCCATGTGAATAATGGCTTGAACAAGCCAAACTAGACATCATTCGGATGTAGATAACCATAGAAGTCCAACTGCTTGACATCCTCATGCTGATCAACAGTGACATATTGATGCCAAGATGGTAGTCCTTGATAGTGTCCATGTGTTCTACTGTGACATCCGTCTGAAACCTTAACCTTGCCTCCATAGAATTTGGGTACATTACTCGGGCTCTTCTGTCCAACTCATCTGAGAGAATGTGCATCATTGTCTTCAATGTGGCTATACCAGCAATGTACTTGCACATGATGTCTACACTAATAGGTAAGTTTGGGTTGTTGGCAGTGCGCATCAACTCGTCAAAGTACGAGTCAAGCTCCTGTCAGACCAGCTTCTTTGTCTTTGCCTGGGTGAGAGTCCCAAGTGATGGGATCACATGAGTGTGCACTATAACATCCATGCTTTTGAATACTCGTGCATGGGAAGCTTGTATGCTAGTGATGAGTTGTGGTAGGTCTTCATAGTTTTGGATCTGACTCCGGATACGTGCTTGCAGCTCGATCACATTAGCCTTCATCATCTTTGGCAAGTGAAGCGGGGCTCCCTTGTACTTCATCATCCATGCTTGCATGTTATCAATAGCAGCATGTATGTTCTTCAAGATGCGTGCTCTTCTCGCACATCTCTCCTGCCATCCGTGGAGATGGACGACTGCTTGGTGCGCGGTACCAAACTTGGACTACAATGTTCGCATAACTGTATCAAGGGACAATACTTCCTCTAGTATTGCCTTCTTCAGTTCATCTCGCGCAGAAATTGTCACCAAGTCCCCTCCTTGCTTGGCCTCCTGTAGTTCCTTCGCTATTCGCTCAATCTTAGCTATGAGGAAACGAACACTTGAGCTAGTGGCTTCGGCATACACTCTAGTTTCATCGGCCAAAGCAGCTAGATGTTTGTGCACATTAGTCTTGATCAGTTATTCTTCAACTTGCGCAAGGGATGTTTGGTCCTCCGGAGTCGATATTCTTTGAGACTGCACAACTCTGTGATGAGATTCGTCAAAGGAGATGTTGTGCATCTTTGCTTCTAGCTGACCACCAAGGGTCTTAGTGCCTTCTTGGTCATTTGAGACTTGCTCATGATCAGGATGCAATGAAGCGGGTGAGTCAACCTCTTTGTGGTGACGCATGAGGTCGGTGCCCTATTTCAACTCCTGTTGCTCCATGTTTGCATCCAACTATTCAAGTGTATGTTTTATCTCATGAGCAAAGTCTTGCCCCTGTGATGGTTCACCCTCTTCACCTAATGCAGGATGTTCAGATAAATCAACTACTTGTACGGGCGCTACTTCGTTTGTATGCACGTGATGCACCCCCTACTATATCTGTTGTTGTTGCGCTTCCTTCTCCTATTGGTGCAACTCTTGTTCTTTTAAGAGTTTCTCCCTCAGCTCATGCAACTCCTTCTCTGCTTATTCCATTCCTCTTCTTATCCCTCTGCCCTCATGCGATGTGCTTGTTGCGCTGCTGCCTCTTTGCCTAAATAGCCATAGATTCTTGTTCTATGAGTGGATCTGCTCGAAACTTGCAGCTTTTCTCCTTCTCCATGTGGTCGACAATCTTCCTCTTCTCTTTGTCATGCACAGGTACGCTTGGCTCTGCTACCTCTATTGTTGCTACCATTGGTGCTCTCTGTGATGTTCCTTCATGCCGTCGTGCTAACCACTCTATGGAAAAGCCCACCTATTCATTGGGTCTGGAGGAATTGTAGTAGTATCTCCACGAGTCCTCCTCGACACAATGACATGCCCCATGGATCCAGTTGAATTGAACTCTCATGAAATGATCCTTCACAATGCAATGGTGGTCATAAGGGTTGAAGCTTCAGAGGTTGAAAGGATACTTCCTCATCTGTTCTTCTTCGACATCCTCTTGCTTGATACTCTAGATCTCATATAAACCAATCCGCAATGGAAGAGTGGGCCAAGGTTCCTTCTTCTTCCAATGCAGTCTACTTGTCAATCCTACCGAGATGTGGTATGCTACTTCCTGCATGACAAGCACGTCCAAGGCGAACTTTGGCAGAACATGCAAAGACTTATCCGCACTGAACACTCATATGAAAATGCCAGATGGTGAGGCATACCAATCTGCAATGCCTAGCAATGCCTTCATCACTTCCTCTGTCATGCAGGGTGGATCCTGTTCAAATATCAACCTGTACACTCGGGTGAAAAAATGGTTGGACAGCCTTATGATCACTCCTCTGAAGCTGCATTCAGACAATAGCTTGAAATACGTGTTCACAATAGTCTCCGCTAGTGACCATGCCCACTACAAGGCCGAGAACTCATGTCAAGCACAAACTGCATCTAGAATGTAAGACGACATATAAATATCTGCATGCATACCCTCGGGTGACTATCAAGCCTTCATGACTTGTTCCTTCAGCTGGTGAGCCAGTATGCCGGACCAGTTGCATGGTTTCCTTCCCTAGCCAGTTGGTCCAATGCGATCACCCAACTCCGAGGAAAGGTTTCAGTGTTTGGTTGGCCACTTAGTTGACATGCGAATATGACCAAGTATTGGTACGCCTTTCTCAATATATTTGTCTTGTAGATTTGGTTGGGTGTCATCCTAAAGTAAGTTGGCTCCTTTACACAATCCTTTAGAATGTCTCTGGAGTTACCTTTGCTACAGGGTATGCTAAATGGAGGACTCATAACAGTCACGGGCTCTAACATCTGATACATCTCATCATAATCTCATGCCCAGAAGGTTGGAAGCTTCGTCCCACTACAACTGCTCAAGGCCATTGTCTTGGGGTAAGTATGAGAGATGATCCAGTGAATCATGTTTGCGCATAGGAATGCGAGGTATCTACATGAAATCCGGTGCAAGCCAGTCTTGTGAATGTTCATGTACACCTGATGGTCTCTGAGGCCTTCCCAAAAAGTGGCTGTGAATGCTTCATTAACCTCTTGCCATTTAGTTTGATGTCCTTGTATAGATACAACTTCGTATCTTCGTATATCGGCAAACTAGAAGACACCTATTCAGCTGTTGCTCCAACTACAATACCATTAGTGTCCTGAGATCTTGTTCTCTTGGAAGCCATTGAGATAGATGAACACCTAAAATATCTGGAAACAAGAAACATGCATGGCAAGAAATATGTCAGTGGAAACAAAACAAATCCGGGAAAGGACACAGCACATACGTGGGAAATTGATGAGAAATATTGCGCAAATTTTATTGGGAGGCTGGGTGACTGGCAGCCAAAACTGTGCAAAAGGAAGTCTAGGCAGTCTGGAAGGTAGGACTAGTTGCTGAATCAACAAAATGCAGAATCTAGTCAGGCAGTTGGCTCTTGGGATTGCACAATGAGCGATTCCAACCGGGAAGGATTGTTGGCCCAGGGACAAATTTGCGCAATTTCTTGGGCCAAGCAGCCACTATCCTCCAGAAATTCACAAAACAATCATGGAGGCAAGTTCTGGGCAAGAATGTGCATTTCTAGAGAGGAAGGTGAGCCTTCCTTCCCCAGATTGTGAAATGCATCCTTGGTGAAGGCAGAGCCTGGGCCAAAGTTGGTCTGACTCGCTGATGGGAAACTAAAATCAACTAAGACAGTAAAATGCATGGCAACACTAAGTGATAGCAGAAGTGACTGACAGTGCTTGCAAACATGAATGAAATATTCAACAACCAAATCAACCTGCATGTGGGTGAGGTTGTTCATCGGTCGAGCGAACGTCCATGCAAAACAATTTCATGCATGCGACAACAGCGAGATAACAACGAAAACTAAAACAAAGCTAGGAAAAGCTATAATACATGTAAACGATAGAAGACATTCAAAGAAATCAAGAAAACAACACTCGCACAAGCAAATACACAAAAAGCGATAGAAATGTTGAAAAAAGACAAGTTGAGGCCACTTACCCGTGAATAGCTGAGCCGGATGTGTCGAAGAGTACTAGATGTGTTGTGGGATGTCATAGCTCCAAGATGATGTGAATGAATGAGCTTTGATGCATCAAATAAATAAGTTTGGTGTCATGACGCGCATGCCACAAATACAGGAAAAAGCGACACTTGGAGGGAAACTTCTAAAACAACTTTGCATGTAACCTCTGGCTACTAAAAATAGTTCCTTGAATCATGGGATGCCTTTTGCATGATGTCTCTTGCTATTCTGGGAAGATCAAGTCATGCATGCATGCATGAAAGTCAAGTTTCCTCAGTCTCGAGTGGAAGTGGTTAACCAGACTGTCCATGAATGCAAGTTCTTAACTACTTGGGAAAAATGTGCATTCCTAGCTCGGAGTTGGGCTAACTTCCCAGGAGGTTTGCACAATTTCTAGGCAGAGAAGCTGACTGTTGCCCAGATTTGTGCAGCCTGCTACTGGGAAAATTTGTGCAAAGCTTGCTGGGAAGGTTAGCTGGCATGATTGTGCAATCCTGGAGCCCAGCAGATTGTTATAGAGGATTGCGCAATTTCTGTAGGGAAGGCTGGTTTCCCTCTAGAAATGTACAATTTTCAAGGGGAAGCTACTCATCCTGCAGCTAGACCAAGTTCGGGTGAGAAGCCTGTGAGGGGAATGGATCAACTATGATTGACAAGCTGCCTTTGTGTGAGGAAAACATTGAAGCTTGAGTACTTGACGAAGCAAGACAAAGTGCTGTGTAAGGTTGGTAGGGAGGCTCCAAAATAGGCTAAGGAAAATTTTTGGAGAATGGTTGTAGCTATTACAATAGGACCACTTCCCAAACCTTGTTCTTTACAATGGACTCACATTCCTCCACTATTGTACCAACTCATATAGGTTTCTCTACTACTTCCTCAAAAGAGGATGGCTCAGTCTCTATAAGTTTAGTCATTAGAGCCATGTAATCAGTGTACTGATTAGGTGACCTTCTCTACCCACATTGATTTAAAGGAGCACCCACATTCTCCCTCTCATCTTGCACAAGTCTCTTAGCTTCCCTGGTTCTTTTTCTGTCTTCATTGGATGGTTCTACTTGAGTGACTGTCTCCCCTCTTTGATCCTCAATTTGTGGTTGCTCCACAACTTCTTGAGGTTCCTCCTTTGGAGCTAAAATCTCCTCTTCTAGTGGTATCTGAAGCTCCCTCTCAAGGGAGCACCACGTCACTTTATCGTCATCAAATTTTACATCCCTTCGCACAACTGTCATTTTGAGGGATGGCAAGTACACATGGTAGTTGTGTGGAGTTTTTGTGTAACCCACAAATACCCCCAATTTTGATGTCTACACCAACTTCTTTCTTGATTCTTTGGAGACATGGTAGTAAAAAAGGCTCTAAAAATATTGAAGTACAA
>APFE030898870.1:0-28712 GCA_000404065.3 Pinus taeda
CTTTGCCACAAATTCCCATTTTACCATAGAACTAGGCATTTTGACCTAATGCAACTCATATGGTGCTTTATTTCACCTGGCCCCCAAGGCTAAGATTTTTCTTTCTTTGACAACCAACTACTAAGACCATAGCCTTAAACTTGTTTTTTCCTTCTTCAAGGCCTATATGGGTATGCTCAAATGCTATGCACATCCCAGAAGCTCGGTGGCTTGATATAGACCCACAATGCTAACTTCCACTCGCTTGGAACTCTGACTGAGCCCTTTGATTTCCCTTGAATCAAGTGATCAAATATTTTGATATGTGTAAGGGATTTCCACTTCATCCATTAAGTATTAAATCGAACTCAAATATGGATTTGGCCTCCAGATGCCAAAATATTTTGTGTAAAACCTTACAAAATTGTCTCCTACTATAAAACCTGAGGCCTCTGGGTATGTTATGTCAATCCACGATGGACCAACCATGAACCACCACGTGTTCCTTTCACCATATGCTCACTGTCATGTGTACATCTCCTTGTCATACTAGCATGGCTTGGAATTTTACAACCAAACTCTAGTGCCCATGGCTCTAATACTCGGATGTGGGACCTAGAAATGCTACATCACCTACCGTGTCATTTTCTAATTCGACAGACTGTCCTGTGTCATTCCCTTCTATTGTCGTGTTTCCAGGTACTTACCATATTTCACTTTCCATTTGTACAATTGGCCACCCAAAAATGCCAAAAATGAGTGTCACGTGTCATTACCTCCAGTTTTTACATCATCGACCTCTACCACCTAGACATGCCAAGTCATACCAACCCAAGCTTAACTTTTTAGAACATAACCGCACTTTGATGCCTAGGGGCTTGGTATAATTAACTCATATATAATCCTAATTAATTAATCCTTACAAGCATATTAAGGACTATGATTAAGGCCAGAAGATTTCTCGATAAATCACAAATTCAAATTATATAAAAATTTGGCTTTATTTGATTTTCATACCAAACTGCTCTTTATGGGCTTATACTACTCCCTGGTCTATTAGAGATCCTTCTATTAGGTCGTTCTTGTGGGTTCTTCTATCGGGCTGGCCTTATTTGATTTTCATACCTAAATGCTCTTTGTGGGCTTATAATACTCCATGGTCTATTGGAGGTACTTATACTAGGTCGTGCTTATGGGTTCTTCTATCAGGTCGAGTTCATACTGGTCCTCACTTCCTAGGGAAACCTATCATCCCATGGCGTCATAATGGTCCCCAAAAATTCTTATCAAATCGAGCCAATCATTACATATAGAATCGACCCAACCATTACATATCGACATTAAGGGAATCTTGAGGTCAAAAATGGGTTTCAAACTGAAAAATGTACTAAAAATATCAACTTTAAGAGAAATAATAGGATTCAATATTAATATGTCGTCCCAAGGGATATATTTTTGGAGGAAAAATAAGAAAATATTTTTTTAGTCATATTTTAAACTTATATCCTTGTAGGTTTACTCAAATTTCAAGTGTGTACACTCAATGAATGCGAAATTAGATTGTGTCTCCAATGAGTACCTAATCTGCAAACATTTGCATAGATATATGAGAGAAAAAATCAAAATACATGAAAAAATGTGTTTCATATATATTTTTCCATTTACTTTTATTTTTTCTCAATGTGGATCTACTCAAAAGTATGAAGAGTGGGTACTAGTTGGATGCACAATATAATTTTGCATCCAACCAATGTATGCACTTGAAATTTGAGTAAACCTACAAGGAGATAAGTCCAAAATACAATTAAAAAAAGTAGTTTTCTTTCTTTTCTTTTAAAAATCCATAACTCTTATTTTATTATTTTTACAATTATTTTATTATTTTCCTTAGGATGCCCATTTTATGCCACGTGTTAACTTGAAGTTGACATGTACCTTCCATGTGTCATCCACCAATCATCTATTTGGATGGACAAAAACATCAAATCTGCCTACCACGTGTCACGCTTGGATGCTTCCATGTCACTTCCTAAGGTGTGGAACCTTGACTAGTTGGAATTGTTCTGAACAACTTTACTTCAATCTCATTTTTCTCCTCATTCCTTGGGAGTTAGAAGAAGTTTCATATAGCCACAAGGGTTCATTGGGGGAGAAATACCATACCACATTCATTCATATTAGGGGATATATATTGAAGGGAAAATGACATAATATATTGAGCATATAATAGGGGGTAAAGGGTTTGTATATTGGCAGGTATAAAAAAATGTAGCTCAAAGTTAATGAAAAATGTAAATGGATATAAAAAATGTTAATGAAAAAAAGGATACCTATAATATCTAGTGAAAGTAGAGGTTTTTTTATGTAGGTTTTAACCCCATACAGAAATTACCTGCATACGAATTCTAAAACACAGAAAATAAACAATGCGAGAAGGCATTAACACATTAAACACATACACAAAGATTTTCCCCTGGTCCCAAACCGGGACTACTAGCTTGATTTTTCATTATGTATGCATTTCATTTATAATACCTATTTATACATGTCGAAGCATGCAATACATGGGACGAAAAACCATTAACGTCCAAAACCATGTCGTAAAACTTCATGACAAAACCATAGGTAGATCTACCCAACCCAACATAGGGTCCAAAACCAAAATTTTCTGGGGCGCTGCCCCAGACCCCATAGAGTAGGGTTACCTACATCCCTCAAACCCCCAGTGACTCCCCCCACTGCGCAACGAAGGGGGGGCTCTGCCCCCCTCCTAACCCGCTGGTTAACTACGTGGGCTACTCATGGAAAGAATATAACATAACCCAACATTTTAAATTGTGAAGATTTATTGGGTTCATATTGGTAGCTGGTTAAATAAGGTGATTTTTAGAGGTATTTTACAATATGTAGTCAAATTAGGGGTATTGTTTAGTATGCCATGAACACACGTGATATGTCAAAGGTTCATTGAGTGAAGCCATCGTGCATATACCTTCGGAAATACCTCTAAGAAAATTATTCAACCATGCACTTTTCATTCTCATTTTGACTATGGAAATATAAAAGAAGTTCCTTCAAAGATAGGATCCCCTTGGGCTTCCTAGTGCATCAATGGCACTACAGATATGCACAAAACTTCCTTTGACATCAATGAAAATACATACACATTATGAAAAATCTCCCCCTTTGGCATTAATGTCAACATTGTCAGACATCTACTAGCCATTGATGGTCTTGGGCTAGACTCCCCCAATCTACTTACTAATTGGTCCTCTCTTGATGTATGTTATTCTCCCCTTTTGACATCAATGGAAAAGGGAATATACTCACCCTATGCTAATTCATATTCTTTCCTTGAACTCACCCTATCACTAACATGATTCTTGGCTAAAATTAGTGGACCACTCCCCATGAGATCTTAACCACAAACCATTACCTCCTTTGATTACTCACTTCTCTTTTATTCACAACTATGCTCCCCTTGCCAAGGATGTGTCTATATTTATCTCTTGTCTTGTGACTACTCCCATATGCTTATTTTTCATTACAACTTAGCTATCAAGGAGTTGCTCTCCCTTAACTGATGCTCCTCCTTATTTGCAATTCTCCTTCTTTTGCTTTTTCTTATCACTTGAATTTCAATTGTTAATTCATACATGTTAATGATATTCTTCTAATTGATCAATTGTAATGGGATTTCCTTCAATATGTGTAAGAATGAGCATGCCTCCTAATCATCCTCCATTATTTCATCTAGATGCAAATGCAAGCCTCTGTTTTATCTTCCTTTATTTTGGGTTTGCATGCTTCTCTTTCTATTCTGTTACCTTCACTGAAGCTCTTGTAATTTTGGGGGTTGCATTTTCTGCCATTGCTTGTACTGCTACTATGTCTGAATTATCATCCACATGTCCATCTTGTAAACTTCTCATTTCATCACCCTTTTCTTGCAAATCACATTCAAAAATTCCCATCTTCTTAACATGGTTTAAGATGTTGCAGTCTCTCAATTGTTGTTTGCAAATGAGAGAGATATCACTCTTCTTATTTACCTTCATTAAGGACATATAATTGTAAGAAGTCTTGTTTCCTTTTGAAACTAATTTTCTAGATATTTTCTTTCTTATTTTACATCCTTTAGAATTGAATGTGATTTTATGACTGCTATTAGCCATTTCACTTACACTTAAAATATTGTGCTTCAAACCGTCAACAAATAGAAAATCTTCAGCTTACACTCTTTCATTACCAAGGCTAACCATTCCTTTGCCCATTATTATGGTTGACGCATTATCTCCAAGAGTGACACTGCCACTTTTGACCTCCTTTAGAGAGATAAATCTACTTTTATCTCCTGTCATATGGTGAGAACATCCACTATTTATATACCATTGTCTGTCTTCATTTTGAGCACATAACATTATACTGCATTCCTCTCATTGTTCTTGCTTCCTTTTCCATATCTTCTTTGTTCTTTAATTTCCATTTCTTACAACATCTTCTTTTTTGCTTTATTTATGTGGCCACAATATACCGCTACTACATTATTTATCTTTGTGCCCAGGGTTATTGCATTTGTAACATTCAATGCAATCCAATAAGGGAGCAAAAGAATTATTTTCTCTAACGCCGCTTTCATACACACTTCTGGTTTTGTTACTTGTATAGTTGTTCATGGATCCCTAAAGGATTTTCTTCTTCTATACTCCTTTTTATATAATCTGTACAATCAACTTCTTTGTGACCAAAGTTATGAGAAATAAAATAATATCCATTAAAGAAAATTGAGTACTTTGTTATGAAGTATCTTCTTGGAGGAGTTAATCATTTTGAGGGAGTTGGATTCCTTTGGTTGTTTACTTGAGGAAGTTCATATTTTTGTTGCTTTTTTGTTCCATGTATTCATGTGGGATTGATTTGATTAATTCCTTTCTAGCTCTTAGTTTCTTTTCTGCTACTGCTTTCTTTCATAGGCCTATTAAGTACTTTAGTATAGCTCTTAGGTTCTTTCATGCATATTGTTGAGCTTGATTCTCCCATGGAAACTTTATGAAAACCAAGACCTATTTTATTGAGAGGGGATCTCTAATTGTTACGAATACCATCTAAGATGTTGGTACTCTTATCAAACTTTGGATATTGATTTAATTGTTACGAATACCATCTAAGATGTTGGTACTCTTATCAAACTTTGGATATTGATTTAGCTTATCATTAGCTTTTCTAAATTATTTCTCAAGGAAACAATCTCAACTTCCAATTTCTCACATTTACCTTCTATAAAAAAGTCTTAATATTATCGATGCAATTAGAAATTAAACAAGACAACATCACAAAGCTCTTCTTCACATTAAGAAATATCAAATAGCTATGGTGATAATTTTACACGACACATCTACATATCGATGGTTATGAACAAAAATAGTAACTTACTAACATCTACAATCATACAGATCAACAAAATAAAATACCAACCTACATAAAATCAATAACGTCACTCGTTGTTATGGGCCCTCTTCTAGGCTCTCACCGCAGGGCAGAGAGAGAAGGTGGGATATGAAATATATACAAGTTAGATGACGTGGCAATATTACTTTTGTTTAGGTGATATTGTCGTTTCACTAGGAGAATGTAATGAGTAGAGATGGTAGGAAAACGAAACATTTAAATTTTATTTAAAGTGAGTAGGTGGTCCATTGGATATGAGGTTAATGGATTGGTTGGACTTCCATAAAAAAATCAAAATTAGGTGGGATTCTTCCACAAATATAATAAACAAATATTCCTGGTACTTGAAATGGAATCGCAAGGATATGCTTCTAGAAGTATTATATGGTGATAAGAGGAGATAAATAATAATAAATTGCATTTCAGTAGAACGGTGGGTTTTGAAGGTATCTGTTCCGTGAGGGTCATCTGGGGTAGCAACTGTACTTTGTCGTTTTGTGGGACATGAAGGTTTTAAAAGCTTTGCAAATTTTAAATGAAATAGATTGTGTCGGTTGTCATAATTAATAATCATGTTGTAATGTTTTGGAAGAGAATTGTCCTCTTATAGAAGATTATATTAACATTTAAATAAGTTGTTTTTTAAAATATTAATGTCTTGTATCATAAAATATTTCATGACTAATTAATTAAGGTAACTTTTTTAATTTTATATATAAATTAACTTGTTTTATGTTCATATAATCTTATACATCATCACGGCAGATTGGAATTTCTACAGCCACATAGTTTTTTACAAAGTGATATGTGTGATGAGATTATGGTTTAAGACCATCAAAAGTAAATGTATAAATTGAAAAAAAAGTTCACAAAGTGTTAAGCAGTGTATTTTACAATTTAATAGGTATATTTTATAATTTAATATAAGAGTGATGTATGACCATATATATATGTATAAATAATCATTATTATATTAGAAAAAATAATTGATATAAATATTAATTAATTTCCTAAATTATATATAATTCATTTCATATTAAAGAGTATCTTAAAAAATTCTCTAAAAGAAGTTTGCACCTCAAGAGATTTGATCCCCTCATTAAGATGAATTTATGCTGGTGTAATAGTGTAGTTTAATTATTAGACTCTTTTTTGTCTTTTTTTGAATATATTTTCCAATCAATTTTATTTGAAATTCAATAAAAAATTCT
Organism: Pinus taeda; assembly: GCA_000404065.3. NCBI lineage: Eukaryota > Viridiplantae > Streptophyta > Pinopsida > Pinales > Pinaceae > Pinus > Pinus taeda. The sequence continues at coordinate 6,639 of APFE030898870.1, forward strand.
TGAAATTATAAGTTTTTGTTTTATAATCTAGGTAAGTCAAGTGTTAGGGCAGTTTTTTAGGGCATTAAATCCATTTATATATTCAAAATCACATTTTAAATAACTAAAATCTATGATTATATCAATAATTAAATCACCAACCTAATGCAAAAAGAGAAGTTAAAATGTGATCCCTCTTCCATTCCATTAAAATTAATTAATTTGTAAATTGTAATTAAATACATATTATCATCATGTTATAACATGACAAAATATTTCCTATAAATTTTTCAAAATCCTCCTTGTAGGACTTGTTTGAAGCTTAAGCCAAATCATTACACAACATTTTATTGAGTTGGAAAAAAAAAACCAAAAAAAAAAAAAAAACTTCATATGGATTTTACTCTGCAACACATCTCCTACTTGAAATCCCATTTTTCTGTAGCCTTTAAATCAGTTGACCACGTTTTTATAAGATTCCTTTTGCTCAAGTACAGTGATGTGTGGTTTGACGGTAAGTTACATGGGTGAAGCCCGGGCAGACCGAAGTTCAAATCTCATTGAGTACAATGACGTGCTGTGGTGGCAAATCTCATTGAGTACAATGACGTGCTGTGGTGGCGGCTAGAGGGACGGATTCCCCTTTCCCGTGAGTCTACTCTTGCTAAAATCATAGGAACTTAGTATACCCGACTTGCAAGTGGTTGGTTATGCTCTTGGTGTTATAGTGGCAGCTATAAAGTTTGATCCTGGGTCTCCCCTAGATTAAACTTGACAATTAACGATTCACCATGTGATTAAACAAATATATGTCTAGAAAGGACAAATATATACGGAATCAAAATAGATAAAAGCAAGACATCATATCCCCATAAACGACGGACATATCCTTTTCAATTTCTCCGATGAGGCAAGTAGCCACTAAATGCGGACAAGCAAATTAAAAAATCTAATTAGGAAATTCGCACAAGTAACTACAAAATATAATTATGTATAATATAATTAAGAAATGCTGACAAGTAAATACAGAATATAATTTTGTTTTTTGTATAGATAAAACTGCATTTTTTTTCTTAAAAAACATCATAAAAATAAAAATACCAGAGAATAAATTAAGTGCATGATGTAATAAATCCCCAAAAATTAAATTTGTAATCTAGAATTTACATCCAAAAGTAGCGAACCAATACTATCATCCATATCGGCCACTTTAAATCTTGAAAAACTATATTAACATATGAATATTATTAAAGTATAAAAATTTATTTTTAAGAAAATATATTATTTTATATATTATAATTTAACCATTAAAACAATTTAATTATTTTGAATTTGTATAATTATTTTTCCCTTCATTAAAGTAAATATATATATTAATATATATTATATATATATATATAATATATATATAATATATATATATTAATAATAATTAATATTTTATTATTATTATTATTATGTGGTTCAAAAATTCTAAATATGGATAACCATTATGTTTTAAAATATTAGTTAAATCTATTTAGAGGGATCACTTGTATTAACTCAACCACAAAACTAGCTGACCAAAATTAATTAATTTAATAAATATTTAATATTCATTTTTTAAATATTATAATTATGTTATAAATATTAAGTACAACTAATAACAACTATTCATATTGTAAGATGAACTTTATTCATTTTTTAATATTATAATCATGTTATAAGTATTAAATACAACTAATAACAACTATTCATATTGTAAGATGAACTTTTAGAAAAAAAAGTGTGATTGCCAATTTAGTTTCCCAAAGTTGGTGGTTGACACTTCACTTATCATCAGGGACATAAAACCTTTAATATTTTCTTCTCCTATAACTAGTGACTAATTCCTTCTGTTAGGGTTTTTCGAGTAAACTTGACTGGATCAAGTTACACGTAATTTCGAGCTCCAAGTATATAAGCACCCTAGTTTTTCCCATGGTATTTATCTACGATATAGCCCATTTATAGGCCGAAAATCTCCATGATAATTTGTCTTGTTTGGTCCCTCCCTTTGATTTAGTTTCCTTTTTAAAGAAACTTTACTCTTTTTAATAATTTTTAATAATCAATTCAAAATTTTCACAATAGCTAATTTCTTCTCCATTCTATTTATTCTCCTTAGGGTACCTATTCAGATCACCTCAAAGCTTTTATGTCTTTTATGATGGGGTAGTGTACACCAAAACATTGGACGAACTAAATTGACAAACACAATTATTTTCCAAAAAATCATCTTACAATATTAATACAACCCTTTAATATGGCAAACACGGTTCTTTTCCAAAACATCATCTTACAATATTAATACAACTCTTTAATATCATTTTGAAACACCATTACAAAAAGTACTAATATTGATAGCATGTTTTTTAGTCATGTTATTCTCAATATTTTATTTTTATCAAATATAGTTGATTATCATTTATTATTTTAATAATTATTATTTATTTTTAATAAATTTAATATATAATAATATTCAATGAAATAAATTAAAATTACATTCAAAATATCTCAAATTGTATTATTCAAATATGTAGCAGTCTAGATCTATCTTAACTTTGAATCTACCAAGCGCCAAGAAGGATCAAATCTCTTTTCACTCTAAAAGAGGTTTTCACCTCAAAAGATTTGAACCCTCTCGATGTTGGATAGATTCATAGTTAAGATGGATCTCAACTCACTTATTTATTTAATATAATTATAATTATTTTATTTATTTATTTATTTATTTATGTTTTAAGTAATATAAAAATGTTTTAATTAATAACTATAATTATTTCATTTTCTACTTTAATTAAATATTATCTTTTATTTTATTATTTTGTGTAATTTGACCAAGTCAAAATGTTTACATAACATAACAAGGTGAGACAACATCTGTTCTATTATGCATTGGAGAGCATCTCTAGGTGCAAAAATAATAATTATTATAATTATTTTGATAATTTAATTGGATAAGTTGGAATCACATAAATCCAAAACTTTAAAGTGACAAGGTGATACAATATTGAAGTGACATAAATCAAATCATGAAACGACATGTTCGACAAGTTAGAATCATGTAATTTACATGGCTCTAATCTAGCCACCCTATCACTTCCAAGTTTCATGTAATTTACATGGCTCTAATCTAGCCACCCTATCACTTCCAAGTTTCAAACAAGCATGAGGGGATTTTTGAGGTCTAAAGTGAGCCTCTTAAGAAAAATGTACAACCAAAATAAACTTTATAAGAACCAAGAGAATTCAAGATGATGATGTCAACCATGGGAATGATTCACCATTTTTGAAGTAAAAAGGTAAAAAGAATAATAATAATAAAATAATAAAACTACATTTTCAACTCGTATTTTCAACTTATCTCCCTGAGGTTTTACTCAAATTTCGAGCAGGAGTACTCATTAGATGCAAAATTCAATTCCTCATCTAAGGAGTACCCATGTCGCATACTTTCGATGGACCATTATACATGGAAAATGAGAAATACATGGAAAAACGTGATTACAATCACGTTTTTCATGTATTTCTCATTTTTCGTGTAGCACAATCCATTGAAAGTATGCAACATGGGTACTCCTTGGATGAGGAAACAAAATTTGCATCCAACAAGTGTTGTCGATCGAAATTTGAGTAAACCCATATGGAGATAAGTTGAAAATTTGAGTTGAAAAAAAAAAAAATATATATATATATATATATATATATATATATATTATTTAATTTTTCTTTTTTCCCCTCTAAAATTTGATGATGTAATTTAATCTTTTTTCTTCTTTTTTTTTGTAAGCTAGGATGGTACTCATTCTATTACTTGATCAACAGAACATTACAGCATATCAAAAAATAGTTGAAGCCCGCCCTCTAGGGGAAACCAAGACATAGCACCATCTATAGTTCTTAATTGCAGCCCAAAAATAGTAGGTCCATAGCCTGGCAATCTTAGCTAAGTAAACTATGCAGTCTTGAAACTTACTGAAACTATTACTAAAACTACTGGTCTGTACAACATGTTTGTTCCTATCTTGCACATGTACAAAACCAAAACAAAAAAATCGCTTGCAGTTTCTAAACATATCTTAACTCAGTCGATGTCGCCATCAGGTTGCTGGTTCGCTGCTCCCGCTGGTCCAGAATGGTCCCGATTCAGCATTTGCTGGATAGCATCCAGCTGCTCCTCCTGCTTTGTCATAGCTATACGCAGGTAGCTCAGTTCTCTGTGAATAGTTTGATCACCTTGGGCCAGCTCCACCATCTCCTTGGCCACATGCTCCATGGCCTTGGCTAGAAGCCCCTTCATCACCCAATAGATGTGCAGCGACTGCTTGATTAAAGACATACGCCCTCTGGTATGACCCGGGTCGTGAAGGAGAAATTCCAATTCTTCCATTTCGTCATCAGGCTGATTCTGCAGCGCTTCCTCTTCGAGGTAATCCATGATTCTACGCACGGTCGGATGGGAGTTACGAAGGAAGGCCTGCTCAGCCCTTCGGACTCTGAGATTAACAGTCTCCCTGGGTTTCTTGCCTTTACCCGGGCGCCTGGAAGTTTCCCCCTCCTCCTTCATGGGCTCCCTCTGCCCTTTGCCTCGCTTACCAGACAGATCCCTTTCTCTGTCAGGAGTAGTGCTGCGCTTCCGCAAGCCGAAACGGCGGGTCCCTGACTCCCGATATTCGGAATGGTCCGCCCTCGCCTGCTGCTTAGCTTCCTCAGCTAAGTTCTTTTGAAGGTTCAGGCGATCGCTCACAGCTCTCTTAACCAGATCTTCGTCCGAGTCGTCCTCCACCTCGTCAGGCGTTGAACGGCGCTTCCTCATTCCGTAGCGACGGACCTTCGAATCCCGACAATCAGACTGGTCCGCCTTCGTCTGCTCATGTCCTACCGCAGCCAAGTTCTTATGGTAGCGCCTACATTTGTGCACTGCATCCGGGATCTTATCTTCATCTGAGTTATCCTCAACCTCCCACACAGTGAATGGTGGTTCCTCCTGCTTAAAAGCTTTGCCTTTTCGGCTCCTGTTCTCCTCCCTTGCACTCTGTTGCTCCTCCGCCTGTCTCAGTTTCCGTCTGGTCTCCATATTGTCCAAGGGTCTGCCGCGCCACGCTCTCTGTTTGTCTGAGATTGTAACAGTTCTCTGATGCCGCTCAATGGAAACCTCCACTCTTACCCAAATTAGGAGCTCACAGAATGCCTTAACAATCGGCCAGCCATGGTTATATAGCGAATTCCTTTCTTCGGGGAGCCAATTTGGGCCGGTTTTCGAAAGCCGCCGGTAGCTCTCTGGCGATCCCCTGCTCCCAACCATCATTTCATTATTAATCTTCTCTGCTGTGTGATCAGGCGAACCACATCCACCACCTCTCATAGTTTGGGCATTTATTAACTTACCATGTGTGTTCTTTTGCCTAACCGCTCCACCCGCCGCCACTGTACTGCCACCGAATTTCTGATCCTTCATCCTATAGCCAGCAATGATGATATTATCAGATCCCAATTGCACCATGTTCTTGAATCGGGATCTCCACTGTCCCCTGTTAGTCCAGCTCACTGATCCGTGCATTGGCATTTGCGGCTTGATCATGATCAGCCTTAATAAGGTCCGCCAACTCCTTCCACTCCCTGTTTCCCTCCACGGCTCTCCACTGGCTATCGATTGTGCTGCCACGTCCTCTGCAACCCCAATTGGCCAGCCAATCCGCTGCCTGATTCCCTTTTCTACGAACATGACTGATAATTCTGTAGTCGATGCGTTTCAGGAGGACTGCAATTTCTTTAACAATGCCCGCAGTCCGCCAACTTTTAGTAACCTTCTCCCATCCCTGCCCATTGTTAAGCCTCCGCAGCATGTCCACAGCAATCTGCGAGTCCCCTGTAATTTCCAACTTAGAATAGCCGTTCCTGATGGCTATCCGTAATCCTTGATGCAGGGCCCAAAACTCGGCCTCATTATTGGTCATCTGGCCTCCCCAGTCAGCAAAAATCCATCTGATTCAGAATTTAATCTTATTTTATTATTTCCACTATTATTTTATAATTTCCTTAGGAGACCCATTTTAGACTTCAAAATCCCCTTAATGAAGGGGTGAATAACTACATGGTTTGAACCTATACAACTTATCACTTCAATGTTTCTAGAAGGCTTCTAAGGGCAGGAACATATTTGTCCCCTTTAATGTGTGTTAAGTTACTCTAATAATCCTTATAACATTATCTCATGTAACAGGTTAAGTCAAGAATCTTTGGGATGATATGTTTTCTCAATGCTAGTTGTGCCTAATGGCATTAAATATTATTTATCCAATAACATGTTGGCATTATGGCTAGTGTGTTGGCCTTAATGTAAACCTAGATGTCACTTGGACCATGATCTTGTCAAACTATGAAGCTATTATATATATACCTTGCTAGGTCATGGATGGATGATGACTCTTAATGTTTGCATAACAATTAAAACATGATGGACAAGGTCTACATATGCTTGAAAGTGAAGAAAACTGATGTAACACAACTGACTAATTAAGGAAGGTTTACTAATGTGTACAAAGGTTGTTGAGGTGTCACAGAGACTCATCAATGCTTGAATAGGTCCTATAGGTTTTGAAGAAGACATGTCAAAAGTTGGAAGAAGTTTGACTGAGGATTGTCTAGGATTTTGGCTAGAAAGTAGGGAAACACGTGTCTCTTGAGCACAAGGAGCATTATAACACTAGTTTTAAGTGCAAGAGGTGTGTTACAACACACTTCCCGAAGGGCAAAGGCACATTACTGCTTGTAAGTGTAGAAAAACAAAAAAGATACAAGATAAATCATGGAATTTCCCAAGGTATTCTTGTGCAGAAGGTTGAGTAGTGTCTATTTGATCCCATCAAAGATTACTATCAACAAATCCCATGGATTTTCCTATGGTATTGACAAGTAAAAGTGGCTATGAAAGGGAAACAAATTTGAGCAGTTCAATGTGTGATTTGGATTAGTTGTGTCTCCTCTGTTTTGGAACAAGTATTTGCATTAGTGCGTGAGGGTTAAGTGATCTCAAGGTTCATTGCATGGCAATCATTATTTCTTCTTTATGTATTGATCATGATTTACAGATATGAGATCCATGGATCAAAGTTTTAATCCTTTTCTTGGATCAATGCATTTCTTTCATTGGTGAGGCTAAGTTTTTCCATGTGCATCATAGTTTCTCCACATACCTAAATACACACATAGAGACTTGTCCTTTATTGAAAAAGTTATATATGCATAGATATCAAATTGTTTTTGCAGATCCAAGTTATTTACTAAATGAAGACAATTGTGATTTACTTTTGAGTCTATGTAAGGTTTAGAATTTGTGATTGCACTAAATTGAAAAGATAGGGAAAGAGTTATAGTTGTTGCAAAGACCATTATTCTTACTCGAGATTTTTATTCCACTAGTGGTTCAATTTCTAAGTTTGTATACACAATGATGACTGAATATCTTGTAATGTGTTTACAATGATCCTTTCAATGCGCAACATAGAGAGCTATATGGTTTGGAATGGATGAATTTGGTGTTGGATATACATATTACATGTGTTTTAACTGGTTTGTCCTTAATACTTTTGCAAGAATATTTTTGTAGAGACTCTAATCTTGTATACCGTAGTTTGCTTATCTCACTGTTGTTGCCTAAAAAATGACTAGTATTGCTCTATTGTAGGGGTATATATGATGTGCAAAGATTCACATTCTTTATGAGGATGTTTCTGATCATTTTAGAAGTTGTATGCAAGGACGAAGGCAAAGACTGATTCTTGTATTGCTTCAAGCTTTTATCCATAGTGATAGTTTGGATGGTGATGTGTTAACATGCTATTGTTTGTCTTGCTTGAAAAACTTATGGGTTTGTATCTATGATAATTTGGTAGAAGGTCACTGATTGTTTTAGAAGATTGTTGGTGTATTATTATAGATTGTGAACACAATTCAAAGTTCAGTATGTTGGTTTGAATGCATTGTATCTTTGATGAGTAACAAATATTTATGGGCCACAATGATTAGATATTTATGATGACACTTCCTGATAGAGATGTTGTATGCTAAGGTGTTTATTGATTATACATGTCTTATTGATTCAATTTGAGAATAGTATTTTGATGGTTGCATAAGGGATCTTGTTCAGATATTTTGGTTGGAAAAGAGAAGGGTTTTTGTCATTGATGAAAGTTGGTTTGATGAGTATGTTTATTGATGACCTAGAGCTTGAAGGTCTTGTAAACATATTTGGTTGATCAAAGTTTGAGTGCAGAGAATCTTTTTGTCTATTGTTATTCAGATTAAGTATAATGATGTATGTGGGTCCAGTTCGAAACATTTTTAAAAGTGGTCTACCAGATCAATGATTTTTAAAGGTGGTCCCAATATGAAAGATTGTGAAACGTGGATCACAAGAGAGTTAAAAGAGTAGTGCCGTCCTTCCAGTAGAATCTAGAAATTATAGTAGATGTAGCAGCCTCTAGAAAGTAAGAGCCTACGCACTAGCAAAAGTCTGCACCATTGCAAGATGTAAAGGTTTTTTTAATAATAATAAAAGACAGAGCAGACAACAACATTGATGGTTTTTCCCATTCACCCACACACCCCCCCCCACAAAAAAAGGGTAAGTGTTGGATGTGTCATATTCTTTTTAAGTTTACAAAGCAAAAGGGGTTTTGGGGACATGGAAGGATATCAGGTTACTCGTTAGAGGTTTGAGGGTACTATCCTCAAAAGAGTTATTTTGGAGTCCCTTTCGTATTTTTTCTACCAATGATTTTCAAGAGTATTATAAATTTATTTTGGTTAAGGAATATTTATATTTTAGATGCTATAGAATAACTATATATTATATGTGAACAATAAAGTTAATGCAAGGGAAGAAAATAATTTTCTCAATTAAGGATTTCCAGGATAAATATTTATATATTGTGTGCAAGCCATTTTATACTTTCTTAATACAATAATCATAGAGACTAACATCTCAAGAATGAAATGTTACAATATGATACTTTCACTTCATTTTTAGGGAGAATGTCATGGAAACACTACACATGTTTGATTTTTCCTTGTATACAATGTTTTATACCAAAAAAATTGATGTAAAATGCATAAGAAAGAAATGGATGATTAAATTTTGTGTCATTCTATCCTTACATTTTGGTTTTAAAAGACTTTCAAGTCATTTTTTCCATTTCAATTTATTTTTTTCTTTTCCTATAATTCACGGTATCTCAATCTAACAAAAAATTCTTGAGCCCCTCATTGGATCAAAGGTAATAATCTCATACTAATTTTAGCTTTCCCAAAATAATTTGTACTTGTTAGTATAATTTAAAACCCACAAGCTAGCTAACATGATATCAATGTGATGCTTTGTGCATATAATATGAAATAAAGGCAATTGTACAAGTTAATCAATGTTTTTTATTATTTTTTATTATTGGGTTTTCGGATTGGTTTGGTGAATGGCATGTGAGGGAAATATTTGGGATTTTACCAAAATAATTGCATATCTATGGGTTTTGGGCATATAGATTGTAAACTTTGGGGGGAAATCTATCCTAGGTAGGGTTTTATTAACTCAAAATTAGAATAAAATTAAATAAAATATGAAAACAATATACGGATTTAGGAGATGGGATTTATCTCTCCTTCACCCCAACCTTACTTCTCTTTCTTCATCTTCTTTGTTTTCCATAAACCCTCCTCCATCTTCCTCTTTTTCCTCATCTCCCCTTTCTACTACCATTTTCCTCCTCCTCTCCCTCCCTTATTCTCTCTTCTCCTCCTCACAATTTTCTCCACAACTTTGTCCTCACCCCTTTCTTGTCTATCTTCCTCTTTTTTTCCAACTCCTCTTTTGTCTTACACTTTGTCTCCTCTTGTTTTTCAACTCTCAACTCCTTCCTCACTTTTTTATTCTTCTCATCTTAAGTTTCTTCATCGTCTTTTCTGCTTACTCTTCTTCCCCAACTATTCCTTCAATTTTTTTCCCTCCAAACCCTCCTCCCTCCTACCCCTCCTTTCTCTTCCTATTCCTACCCTCCTCTTACTTTTCAACATTTCCTTTATCTTCTTCTCTAATTTTCCCCTATTCATCATTTTCTTTCTCTCCTCCTTCCTCTTATTCTTATTCTCTCCCTCTTCCTCTTAATCTTCTTCCCCTATAGCTCCTTCCTCTTGCTCTTTCCCCTCTCCATTCTTCTTCACATTGTTCTTCCTCTTCCCCCTCTTCCCTCTTGTCCTGTTTTCTCTTGTTTCATTTCGCTCTTCTCTTATCCCACCTCATTTCCTTGACAGTAGGACAATTCATCATATAGAAGATTAAGTTTTGAATGAAATAATCTCAAACAAAATGGATAAGGCACAAACTATGAAGCTACGACAAAAAGGGACGCTAATAGCAAAGGTTCAATCAATGAAACAACAAGTGTGACTAGCCCATTTGCTCATGTAGGTAGTCCATACAAAGGATCCTCAAAAGGAGAAGATTCAATAAGTAATTATACTTTCAATCATGGATTTGGAAGGGGTGTTAGGCAAAGTGATGAAAAGAAAGCAAAGGCATCACTAGTTTAAGAGAACTTAATAGATCAATTGCATTATCTTAATTATTGTAATAATAACTTAATTATCTTGTATTAAATATCTATTTAACCAATTACTATACACTTATCTTGAACATAAGGTTATAAGAGAAATTGTAAGAAAGAGTAAAATGGTAAAAACACAAATAGTTAACTTCCAATGGCTAAAAAAGCAAAGACCAAGATGATCAGCAATCATACCTTTTATGTTAACTCATGATGATTGAATCATTATAAATGAAAACCCTAAAAAAAACATTGGTTAATTATCTTTTATAACTAAAGGTAATTTGGATCTTTCCCAATTGTGATTTTATCCCAAATTATTTGATATAAATAATGAATCACAAAAGCCTACAATATGAAATTCTTCATTTTTGGGGAGAATTTTTTTATTAGTTATGATGATATTAATTATGATTTTGGAGAGGAATAAAATTTATGTAAAGATAGTGAAAGACTTATTACATGTAACATTAGAGATGAATCATTATTAAATTTATCTTTAAATGTACTAGTTCATTTTTTTTAATTAATTTTAATTTTTTTATTTTAATGTGAAATTTACCATCATCAATTCAAACATATTAATTTCTCCACTTATATTTTTTGATACTTTATATATATGAATTTGGTTTTATTTATTATATATATTTTATTATATTATATATATAAACTCATTCAACAATAACCGCTAATGTTTACCATTCTATTTTTCATTATTTGATGAATTGGTCTTATTTCTATTAAATAAAATATTATTATATTATTTAATATAACCAACTAAATTTTCCATTCTAAAATCTTACTTGTAACCAATAAGCATTTGTTATGTTACCATATATCAAAGTAAATGACCTACAAAGTAATTAAATTATATTCATTAAATTATATGCATAATAACGAAGAATTCATTAACAACAAAAGAGAGTCAATGACATAGACCTGGAAAAAGGAGAGCTGGTCGACAACATAATTTCTCCAAAGGTACGCGAGGGAGAAAATTTAACACAAAAAAACTGAATTCAAAAATATTGCAGTACATAAATGGAAATAAAGTTCCAGTGAGCACAAGGAAATTTCTAAGGAACCAATCCATTTAGAAAAACAAAAAGTGCAATGCATTGTAGATAAAGGAACGTAGGCACAACATCTACTCGGTGCAAAAACGACCGAGTCCTCTTATCGATTTCATAGAACTGTTACCACCACTTTGTTTGCAGTTAACATCACAGGCTCATACCCTCCCTTCACTGTACAACCCTGCAGCACAGGTTGGATTTCATGTTATTCAGGAATCTACTATCATAAGTATTATACATTTTACTCAAATTTAATAGTTTAATTTTATTGTAGATTTTGAAATATTTCGAAAATTTGAAAATTCACATTGAATACAACACTCAAATGTTGTAATTCAATAAACTCTGATTACCAAAGCTAAAAACTCTGAAAGAAAAAATTACTGCCTAGTTTAATAATTGAGTGTTGTAATTCAATAAACTCTGATTGCCAAAGCTAAAAACTCTGAAAGAAAAAATTACTGCCTAGTTTAATAATTAGATTTTTTTATATATTTTTTCTCATCAATTTTTCTGGAAATTTAATAAAAATTCTTGATATTTATATGTTTTGTATAATCTAGCTTTAATTTTAATATTTTGTAATTTTTTTACCATACTAACTTATTTATATATTAAAAAATATATTTTAAATAACCAAAAATTTAAAATCTTAAAAAATAAAAAATAAAATATTAAATAATTAAAAACAAAAATATTTAACAATTAAATTACTCAAAAACTACTCACTAAAATTCCATATGCTCTAGCAATTTGATTATTAATCTGATTGGATAAAATTACAATCTTTTATCATTGCAGTAGTCTATAACGCGACTTTTTGAAAGCTTTTCCGGCAGATTTTTCCGGTCAAAATCCGGCAGCAATTCATTGGAATCCCAGGTTTGATATCTAGTTTCTGCACAATCAATGGCTCCCAGGGGTTTTCCAGGGCCCTGAATCCAAATATGCAGTTAAAAAACCATTTTAACTGCTAAAAATCAAGATTTAACCTGATTTCTTCCGCCGGATTCCGTCACCAGAATCTCCAAAAAGTCGCATTATAGACAACTCCTTTATCATTATCAAGTATAATTTTTTTCCTGAATACAAATATTTATACAAAATAAAATAATCACCTCACTAAACCACTACCTCAAATTCAATTCAAATATAATAGGAGACTCAGACCAATTCAGGTAAGGGGCACTTCACTACTCGCTGTGTCATTGAAGAAAAGACTTCGGCTGATGGTCAAAGTAAAAGACTTAAAAAAAAATATTTATTTGTTTTAAATATATAGGACTAACGCACAAACATCTCACTTCTCAAGGACTAACGCACTATAACACAAATCCGCCAATTCACTTCTCACTGTGTGAAGAGAGTCGTCCACTTATATTAACTCACAATTACCATTAAAGGACCAACGCACTATAACACAAATCCGCCAATTCACTTCTCACTGTCTGAAAGAGTCGTCCACTTATATTAATTCACAATTACTATTCAACATAGCATGTAGCTCTATGTGATGAGATTAAGTGGATTGCAGATTTTTTTTTAATATTTTAGGATTTTGAAAAAAAAATTGACAGCCTCCATATCATTAAATTCCAAAATATTTCAGGAATCTATAATTAACAATGACCAACACATTATCAAATCCCAAAATATTCCTAAAATCTACAATTGACTTAAAGATGACCAGCACTACCAGCGAGTGACTAATATTTAAAGAAATAAGAATATCTTAACAAGTTTTTTAATGATAAGTTACTCGAAGTAAAATCTCATGTACACCATTTTCTTCCAAAAATAGCAAACAACCCATTAAAAACCTTTAAAGGATAACGAGCACGACAAAATGGCTGTTCGCTGTGTTGAATAGTTGTTGCAGGTAAATGCAAGTCCAGTTACATTTACTTACCACTAGCATTTACCTAACACAGCACGTAGGCCAAAAGATTTAAGGAAAGAATAAATTATTATATCTGTGACGAATTCACAAACGACCTATTAAATATTGTAACATTCAAAGGCTAACTAGGTCTCAGGACAGATCGGCCAGTTCACTGCTAGCTGTATTGAATAGTAGGTGGAAGTAAATGCAAGTCCACTTACATTTGTTTACAGGTACCATTGAACACAGCACGCAGGGTCTGCGAGTGACTTGCCGCAGCTGTCAAAGCAAAAGATTTAAAGAAAGAAAAACAACGAACGAAATTTGAAATATAATGCTGTGACCAGGTCACAAACAACCCATTAGAAGCTCCAACTTTTAAAGACTAACTGGCACTGAGAAGCTCGAACTTTCAAAGACTAACTAGCGCTTCGGACAGATCGCCCAGTTCGCTGATCGCTGTGTTGAATGGTACTTGCAAGTCAATGTAAGTGAATTTACATTTGTATTTATTTTTTAATGTTAGGTTGTAGATTTCTGGAACATTTTACAATTTAATAGTTAAAACTTTTAATTGTTGGACTCCTACTTTAACATATTTCCAAAATCTGCCATCAACAAAAAAAAAATCAAGAAAACCCCTGAACAGGCCAGTAAGGCCAGTAAATGGCATCAAAGCAAAAGAATTAAAGAAAGGCCAGTAACTAGCATCAAAGCAAAATAATTCAGGAAAAGCCCTGAACAAGCCAGTAACTGGCATCAAAGAAAAATAATTAACTAACATCAAAGCAAAAGAATTAAAGAAAGGCCAGTAACTAGCATCAAAGCAAAATAATTAAAGAAAGGCCAGTAACTAGCATCAAAGCAACAGAATTAAAGAAAAACAACTAATGATTTACCTGTGCACTTTCAGAACCATTCTTTGCCTCTGATTCATGGCCGCAGCTCTCCCAACGGTCCAGTGCACAGTGGATGGAGCTGGCCTTTTCAGGGCAGCCGATCTTACAGGAAAAGACCGCCATGGCATAACGAACGATTTTGACGCAAGTTGTTCCGCTCTTTTTGAGGGCGTGGAGTATCGATTCGGCCATGGAAGCAAATATCTCCCTCTTTACGTTTCCCCGCTTCGGAGGAAGCCTACCCATCCTTTCTTGGACTTTACCAGTGCGAGGCCTTGCCTTGGGCATATCATAACAATCGTTGGATTCTTTATTCTCCATTATCCCAATTTTCGACACTCACTCAGTTTGCTTGCCTAATTTTGCTTTCAGAATCCACTCCCAGATACCCTGCTAGGAAAGCATGCCGGCTGAACTCTTGTGAAGCAAAGAAAGAGGGCAAAATCGGAATGGTTGGGCACTGGATTGCAAAACAAGTCTACAACTTGATCTCTGCATACTTGATCTCTGATGCAGATAACATCTGAATCCCTGCAGCTCCAGGTGAAATTTCCTCTCTCCTTCTATGAAATTTCGAGGTGCCTGGTCTTCGGAAACATCCATTTCCACAAAACCAAACTACCATTTCCACAACATCCAGGCAGAAGGCTATGAATATAGGTTTATTTTGCCTCGGCTACGCTCAGCTTAGCGAAAACAAAAACCATTTATATGTTTATTTAACCTTTTATTCCTTTTATGAGTATGAATATTAACAGCAGCAGCACGGAAACACCCACGTTTCTGGGTTTCAGAAACATCTATTTCCACGACACACAGCTCGAACGTTTTGAGATGAGGTGTCGTAACGCAATTGAATATATCATATTTTTATTCAGGTCAAAGGTTTTAAGATGAGGTGTCCCTAATGCACACGAATATGTTATATTATATGTTTGTTTAACTGTTTATTAATATTACTTAATATTGATATTAAGTGGATGTGTACTTATTTGATTTATTAGGGTGAATTAGTAATTCAATAGAATAATTTTCATCCGTTAAAGATTAAATTTAGCAACTAACATATAAGACCAAGAGTATATTTTGAGCCAAAGATACCACTCATTTATGACTTAGCAAGATTTGGAACTCCAAGAGTGAGAGATACCAATGATTTATGCAAGACTTGAGACTCTAAGAGGGTGGAATAGCTTACTCTTTGAGCCTTATCATAACAGGCCCCAGTGATTTATGACTTAGCAAGACTTGAGACTCCAAAACGGTGGGAGAGCTTACTCCTTGAGCCTTATCACAACAAGCCAAAAATGTGACCTAGTGATTTATGACTCAACAGAGTTGAGACTCCAAGAGGGTGGGAGAGCCTAGTCCTTGAGCCTCAACAAGACTTGAGACTCCAAGCGGATGAGAGAGCCTACTCCTTGAGCCTTAGCAAGACTTGAGACTCCAAGAGGGTGGGAGAGCCTACTCCTCAAGCCTTATCACAACAGGGCCAAAAATGAAACCAGGTGGAGGGGATAACAAACTAAGTGTGTTTCCTTTTAAAAACTAACAAGGTGGAGGGGATAACAAAGTGAGTGTGTTTCCTTTTAAAAACTAAAAGTTCGAATTGAGGGGGGTAGTAATCAAATGACTAAGACAATCCTTGTCCTATAAAGAAAGGGGTCTCACACACCAAGTTGATGTTTGGTGAATAAATCTAATGGTTACAAACACGTGCTTCCTAATAGATTTAAATTTGTTAGTCGTGACTTTATTATTATATTTATTACATATTCTTTAAAAAAATTATTATTATTATTATTTATTATATATTAACTATCCATGTTCTTTATTATTGAATAGTTCTTTATGAGAAATATTAATAACTTCGTTTATTTTTTATAAATTAGGGATTTTGTTCTCTCAGACTTGATATGTCATAAAGGTCTTCAGAAGAATGGAGAAAACATAATCAATCATACATTAATCCAATTTCTCAGTATATATAAAATAATTAGCTAAAAAATATGAGAAGAAAAGATGAAAGAGAAGGTCAAAATGGTTGATCTTCACAAAACTCTTTGAAAGGAAAAAATCACCTTCAACAAAAACCCAACAGAGAAAAACCTCAACATTAAAAGCTTAGGAGCCAAAAGATCTCTCTCTCCTTCTCTCTCATCACCCCCCTCTGCTTCGATGTGCTTGACATCTTCTTTATGGTCTTCTTTTTGTCTTCACAACTAATATGGTTAGGTTATTCCATTTTGTTTTAACTGAATAAAATCCGTTTATAAACATATGCAGTTAGGAATTACTTCTTCAAGCTAGGCCCTACTTCAAATATTATGGAGTTTTTTTCTTAGAAAATCTAGGCCCCAAAATTTTTCATGATTATTTTTTTAATTTGTCAAGTTGATTTGTATAATGTTGGCCTTGGAGACCACTCCCAATGTGGTCTTCATTCTGTTAGCTTTCCAGCAAGCTCTCATTTGCTAAAAATGAATACCCAAAACTCAAGTTATGACCTTCGAAAGTTCATGACCCAACCATCGTTGATCTACTTGAAGTGACTCAACAACCATTCATTTGCTCCACATAAATCTTTGCATTTTGATTTATGGCTCTATCTTATTCATTCCATATGCATTATGGGATAGTATTAACAATGATTTATAAAGAAACATTAGGGGGATTTTGAGGTCTAAAATGGGTCTCCTAAGAAAAATGTACAACCAAAATAAACTTTATAAGAACAAATAAGATTCAAGATGATGATGTCAACCATCGGGATGATTCACCATTTTCGAAGTAAAAAAGTAAAAAGATTAAAAAATAATAAAATAATAAAACTACTTTTTTTCAACTCGTATTTTCAATTTATCTCCCTAAGGTTTTACTCAAATTTCGAGCAAAGGCACTAGTTAGATGCAAAAATTAATTCCACATCCAAAGAGTACCCATGTTGGATACTTTCGATGGACCCTTCTACATGAAAAATGAAAAATACATGAAAAACGTGATTGCAATCACATTTTCAAGTATTTCTCATTTTTTGTGTAGTAAGGTGCATCAAAAGTATGCAACATGAGTACTCCTTGGATGAGGAATAAAATTTTGCATTCAACGAGTGTTTCTGCTTGAAAATTGAGTAAACCCATAGGGAGATAAGTTGAAAATACGAGTTGAAAAAATATTTATTTATTTATTTATTATTATTATTATTATTTTTCTCCTCTAAAATTTGATGATGTAATCTAATCTTATTTTATTATTTCCACTATTATTTTATAATTTCCTTAGAAGGCCCATTTTAGACCTCAAAATTCCCCTAATGTGAGCTCCTCATATGATTTGTTTATTAAGTAGAAAATGTCATGACACCTTGTGTAGCTCATGCATAATGTAGTTTTTGGTTGCCATCTCATTGCCCAATCATCATGTTGAGTGAATGCCCAATAATATGTTGAGTGAATGCCAAAAATATGTGTTCAACCACTTCCTTCCAAGTTTCACCCCATGACATGCTCAGTCAGTTGTGATGTGTCATAAAGAGATATGCCATAGGTATTTACGATCAAAATGAATTGATAAATATTAACAATGTGAAAGATGAGGTGTGGGAAATTAGAAACTATTAGTGTTAGTGTGCGGAAGGCATGGCAGGAAAAAAAATGAACGTGTTGAGGAATATGAAGTGAGGAATATAATAAATGGTTATTTGTGATTGGAAACTAACAGTGTTACCATGTGGAAGATGTGGTATGCACCTTTTGTGGGAAATTGGAAACTAATAGTTTTAGTGTGTAGAAGATGTGGTATGCAAAACAGAAAGGAATGTGTCGAGGAATATGAAGGGTCAATATAATAAATGGTTATATTTGATTGGAAACTAATACTGTTGTGTGTGGAAGATGTGGTATGCAAAACATAAATGAATGTTTCGTAGAATATGAAGTGGGGAATATATTAAATGGTTATATGTGAATGGAAACTAAGTGTTAGTGTGCGGAAGATGTGGTATGCACCTTTCACGGGAAATTGGAAACTAATAGTGTTAGTGTGTGGAAGATGCGGTATGCACCTTTCACGGGAAATTGGAAACTAATAGTGTTAGTGTGTGGAGGATGTGGTATGAAACGCAGAAAGGAATGTGTCGATGAATATGAAGTGGGGAATATAATAAATGGTTATATGTGATTGTAAACTAATAATGTTAGTGTGTGGAAGATGTGGTATGCAAAACAGAAAGGAATGTTTCGTGGAATATGAAGTGGGGAATATATTAAATGCTTATATGTGAATGAAAACTAATAGTGTTAGTGTGTGGAAGATGTGGTATGTACCTTTTGCAAGAAATTGGAAACTAATAGTGTTAGTATGCAGAAGATGTGGTATGCAAAATAGAAAGGAATGTGTTGAGGAATATAAAGTGGAGAATATAATAAATGATTATATGTGATTGGAAACTAATAGTGTTAGTGTGTGGAAGATGTGGTATGCAAAACAAAAGGGAATGTGTCAAGGAATATGGAGTGGGGAATATAATAAATGGTTATATGTGAAGAAAGGAATGTGTTGAGGAATATGAAGTAGGGAAGGGAAATACTTTCATGCAAAATAGAAAATAGAGAAATTACATAAATAATAGGAATAATGATAAATGGAAGTAATGGAAATATGTGAGGGGAAATAGTGATATATTTGGCATATGCCTTTTATTTTTTGCTATGGAAAACATTGGATGAAGCTAAGAAATAGGGTCATCAAATGAAAAAATAAACAAGAGCAGTTTCTTTCTTTCTAATGTCTTATTTTTTCTTCTCTCTATTCAAAGGAGAAACCATCCTTGTTGGTCTTGCATGAAGAAGATTAGGACTAACTAAAATTTTACTATTTCATAATCACTTCATGTGATGTGTGACATAAAGACACGTCAACATTTGGCTCCAACTATGGATAGTGACCCCCTGTGGGTTGTTGAGAACACCAAAATCTGACAAGTTTCCTTCTCCATTGGGCTACAGAGTGTTATGAAACTAGCTCAAGAAAAGATAGAAAAGATAGATCAACGCCTTAGAATTCAGCCTCTTCGAGGGGGCAACCTCCTTTACATTACATAAATGAACAATTCTTGGATGATTCAAATGACAAAACCTCCTTTCTATATATAGGAGTCTAAGGAGTCACAATATAATCTAGACGACCTAACAATAATAATATAAAGCCACAAAAATAACAATAGAGGGATTCTATGGGGCACAGTAAGAACAATATGGGGGGGGCAATAGGGGCACAACAATATTAATAAGGTGTATAACTACAATAGTAATGGGGTAATCACTAGTATTATAGGGACCCAACATGCCCCTCTCCTTCAAAAAAGTGTTGTCCTCAATGCTTGAGTAGTTCTGGATACTTCTGCATAAAATTCTCATCCTCCCATGTGGAATCTTCAGCGGATAAGTTTTTCCACTTGATAAGATACTATGAAATTGAACGATTTCGTAGCTGTCGAGTTCTTGTTTCTGTGACTGCTTCCGGTTCCAATATAATTTTTCCTTCCTCGTCAAGTTCTGGAAATATTGTTTGAACTGGGAGCTTGTCGCCTATAACCTTCTTTAAACATGAAACATGGAAAACTGGGTGCAATTGAGAAACTACAGGAAGCTCCAATTTGTATGCCATAGTACCAATCTTTTGCAACACCTTGTACAGACCATAATAATTTGGTGATAATTTATTATCCTTCTTAGCTTGCTTGAGGGACATTTGCTTATATGGTTGTAGCCGTAGGAATACCTAATCACCTACATCAAAACTTCTTTCGCTGCGATGTTATCTGCCTGTTGTTTCATTCTATTCTGTGCCAACACGAGGTTATCCTTTAAGAGTTGGAGGACTTGTTGTTGATGTTCGATGTGATGTTCCACTGCCTGAACCTTAGAAATTTCTCTTAAATATGATGTGATGGATGGTGGTTGATACCCATAAAGTGCCATGAATGGGGTCATTTTTGTTGTTGTATGGAAGGAAGTGTTATACCACCATTCAGCCAGAGGCAACCATTTGACCCATTGTGTCTGTTTATCAGATACAAAGCAACGAGATATCCTTCCAAACATTTATTTACTATCTCAGTTTGCCCATTAGATTGAGGATGATAATATGAGCTATGAGCTAACTGAGTACCAAGACAAGAAAATAATTCTGTCCAAAAATTTCCAGTGAAAATGGGATCTCTGTCACTTACAATAATCTTTGGATTTCCATGTAGCTTTTGAATTGTTTCCATAAATGTCGTGGAAATTGTACTGGCTTTAAATGGATGTGATAATGCACAAAAGTGTGCATACTTGGTAAGTCTGTCAACTACCACCATGATGACACTCTTTCCCTCAGACTTGGGTAAACCTATGATAAAATCCATTGAAACCTCCTCCCAACGTTGGCTGGGAATGGATAAAGGTTGTAATAGACCCGGTGTCTTAATTGTTTCAACTTTATTTTGTTGGCAAACCAAACATTCCGCCACAAACTTTTGAATATCTGATTTAAGGCCACCCCAAAAAAAATCCTTCTTAACCCTGTGGTAAGTTTTTAAAAATCCTGAGTGCCCTCCTAAGGGAGAAGTGTGCAATTCCATAAGAATCTTTTGTTTTAGCTGAGAATTCTTACAGAGGTATAAGCGATCTTTGTCCATAACGAATCATTTTTCCAGCTAAATGTATCAGACGTACTGGAATCTTGTTGTAGCTTTCGAATAAGTGCCCACAGTTCTTCGTCATTCTTCCATTCCTCCCTTGCTTCATTTATCCAATCTGGTGGATAATAGAAATGGCACACAACAATGCTTCCACATCCTCATCCTTTCTTGAGAGTGCATTTTCCACCACATTTTTCTTCCGTTTTTTGTAGATGATTTCAAAGTCATAACCCAACATCTTTGTGACCCACTTTTGTTGCTCTTCAGAGGATAATATTTGTTCTAAAAAGTATTTAAGCCTATCATGATCCGTTTTTACCTTGAAGTGTCTTCCCATTAGGTAGGGTCGCCATTTCTTAAGTGCATGGAGTATTGCCAACATTTCCTTCTCATAAATATCTTTGTGTAAAAACTTCCCTGGATGACTTTCAAAAGAAATGGGTCTTTCATCTTGCATTAGAACAGCACCAATTCCATTTCCTGAAGCATCACATTCCACAATGAAGGTTTTCATGAAGTCTGGTGTAGCTAAGACCGGTGCTTGGCACATTGCCTCTTTAAGATGTTCAAAGGCCTTTGTTGCTTCCGGAGTCCATGAAAATGCATCTTTCTTCAATAATGTTGTTAGAGGTGCTGCTATTATTCCATAATTCTTAACAAACTTGCGATAATACCCTGTCAACCCGAGAAATCCTCGCAGATGCTTTATGGATGTGGGGATTTTCCATTCCTTAATGGCTTTAATTTTGCTAGGGTCTACCTTAACTCCTTCATGAGATACAATATGACCCAAATATTCCACCTCTTGGACTCCAAAGAAACATTTGGATCTTTGCATATAATTGTTTCTCCTCCAATAGTTGTAGCACCTTGTCAACATGTTCAACATGATCCTTCCAAGACTTGCTGTAGATTAGTATATCATCAAAAAATA
>APFE030898870.1:31563-57652 GCA_000404065.3 Pinus taeda
GGCACAACAATATTAATAAGGGGTATAACTACAATAGTAATGGGGTAATCACTAGTATTATAGGGACCCAACATAGAGTCATCCCAAACCACTATCTCAATCTAACAAACACTTATTAGGAAAACTTTATGGAAAGAATAAAATTATATATGTGATAAAATAAAATATTCGTACTCTGACTTACTTGGAAATATGGGCTACTCTTGAATCATGTAAACATATGTTTCCTTCCTTTTAAAATAATGTAAATCTAGGTACAAATATGACTTTACAAGATGAAAGAAAAATAAAATGAATAGGTCATCAAATAACTTTAAATGATTACTTCGTTAATATCAAATGATGTTGTAAAGCATCATGTGCATGAGAATCCATTGATACATCATCACATAAATCCACAAATGCAAAATGACACTTGAAGAGTGCTTTGTGGGAAACATTAATAAAATCTCGATATGACAAGTTTAATAATGTCTGCCACTATTAGATAAACTATAATTAAACTTCATTTTCTTTTTATAAGTTAGGGATTTTATTCCCCCAGACCTGATATGTTATAAATCAATCACATATTAATCCAATTGCTCAGACATATAATAACCTACTATAAGAAACATGAGAAGAAAATATTAAAGGGAAAGTCAAGCTAGCTTATTCACAAAACTTTTAGAAAATAAAAGATCACCCTTGGAAAAAACCTAGCAAAGATAATTCTTAGCATTAAAAGCTCAAGAGCCAAAATGCCTCTCTCTCCTTCTCCCTCATCACCACCTCCACTTCAATGTGCTTGGCATCTTCTTTATGGTCTTTTCTTTGTCTTCACAATTACTTTACAAATAGGTTTTTCACTTTTGTTTTAATTGGATAAAGACCCATTTTTATAAATATTCAACTAGGAATTCATTCTCCATGTTGGGTCTTGCTTCAAATGTTCTAGAGTTCCCTTTTTAAAAATCATCTTTTTAAAATATTCTGGTGAGAGGCATGAAATCATTCACGGATATTATTTTAATCTCCCAAGAAAACATGTGTAATTTTGATGTTCAATACCACTCCCAAATTGTTTTTCATTCTTTTAGCTTTCCAGCAAGCTTTTGTTTTCTAAAAACAGACACCTGAAACTCAAGTTATGAGTTTCGAAAGTTAATGACTCAACCATTGTTGATCTATTCAAAGTGACTCAACAACCATTGATTTACTCCGCATAATTTTTTTCTTATTGATTTATAACTCCTTCCTATTCATCCCACATGCATTATGGGAGAGTATGAACAATGATTCATAAATAAATGAGTTCCTCATATTACTTACATTAGAAGTAGAAAGAGTCATGAGACCTTTTGTAGCTCATGCATGATGTAGGTTTTGGTTGCCATCTCATTACCCAATCATCATGCCGAGTCAATTTCTAGTCATCTATCTTCAACCACTACCACTACCTTTCAAGCATCACCCCATGATTACCATTACCTTCCAAGCGTCACCTCGTGATATAATGTGAAAGGTGAGATGTGGGAAACTAGAAAATAAGTTAAATGACTAAGTAAAAAGTGAGAAGAGGTAAGATAATTTCACATGAAATAATATATACACAAGAAAATGGAAAATAGAGAAATTATTTGAATAGTAATAATAATGATAAATGGAAGTAATGTAAATATGTGGGATAAAATAGTGATATCTTTGGCATATGAGCTTTATTTTTTATTTTGAAAATATATTTTTAATTCTGAAAAATGTTAGATGAAGTTCGAGAATAGGGACATTAAATGAAAAGATAAACATAATCATTTCCTTTGTTTCTATTGTATTTTATCTTCTTTTCTCTACTTAAAGGATAAAACATCCTCGATGGCCTTGCATAAAGAAGATTAAGACTAACTAAAATTATGTTATTTCAAAATCACTCCATTTGATGTATGACATGAAAACACATCAACATGACTATTTCCTAAGGAACTCCAAAACGAACAAAAAATTATTCATATGCAAAAGTTGTTGCAACTTATTCTATTGCTCTTGGTAGAGTCTTAGCCTCAACCCACTTTGTGACATAGTTTATGCATACAAGAATATACCTTTTACTTGGATGGTAGATTGTTTTTCCCTACAAAGTCGAGAGTCTACCTCTTGAATGGATTGATCAAAATTTGAGGTTGTAATGGCATTTCATAAGATTCAATTGGTGGACCCATCCACTAACAGTTGTTGCAACTTGCAATGTACTCCTTAGCATTCCTAAAATAAGTAGGCCTATAGTATCCTAGGTGATGTAGCTTGTTCGAAGTTCTTTTGTCGGAAAAATGACCTCCATAAGGCCCATCATGGCAAGCCTTACGAATTTCATATATTTCATCTTCTTAACACATCGTCAAATAATAATATCAGGTCCTATTTGGAAAATATGGCCATCAACCATTGAGTACATAACACTTTATTTGATGACCTTCTAACATTCATTTGGTGACAAGTGTTATGGTAGCTTCCCTACGACCAAATAGTTTGCAATGTCTACAAACCATGGTGTGTTAATAGATAAGGCAAACAATTGTTTGTTGGGAAAGGTATCTTCCATTGGGTTAATATTTTCCTTGTTTTTAAGTTTGAAGAGAAAGTAAACAATGAGATTCTCTTTTCCAGCTTTATCAAGGATTGTGATATCAAACACTTGCAACAAAAGTAGCTACGTAGTCCACCTTTCATTTGTAATTGGATTATTATTAAGGTAACAAATATCTAAATGATTTATATGTATGAAAACATGGCATCCATTAATATAGTGATGAAATTTGTTAATCGAATTCACAACATCTAGAAATTTTTTCATGATCAAAGTATAATTTTGTTTAGTTTGGGTGAGATTTTTAGTAATACGGTAAATAAAATAAGTCTTTTGCTCTTCCTTTTTCCCTAGCATATCCTTTATAATAGCATTTATCGGTCGACATGCAGAAGGGTAAGGACTAGTTCATATCCCACGAGATTGGTGCATTAAAACATTTCTTCTTAAGGGATCCAAAGGCTTCCTGACATTGAATATCTCAAGAAAATATACATTTTGGAGAGAAACTAAAACAATGAGTAAGTTATTCTAGTAAAACTTCCAATGAATCTTCAATAGTAGCCCACATAACCTAGGAAGATGTGAACTTCTTTTTGTGATGATGGCACTAGAAGTTTTAGGATTACTTCAATCTTTATGGGATCTACTCTAATCCCGGTAGGTGATATGCGGTGGCCTAAAACAATTCCCTCAGTAAGGAGAATTTAACACCTTTCATGTCATACAAGCAAGATTGGTTTCTTGACATATTACTAGAATATTTTCAAGGTTTTCAAGGCTTCTTCGAAAGTGTCACTGTAGATAGTGAAATCATCCATATATCTCTAAAAAAAATTCATGAATATGGTATGATAAGATTCCAAGGATGTCCCTTTAAAAAATATAAGGAGCATGGCATGATCCAAAATGTATTACTTAGTAAGCATAAATTCCCCATGGGAAGATAAAGGTAGTCTTCTCCTAGTATTCATGGAAATATGGATTTGATTGTAGTGATTGACTCCATCATGAAAAGAGAAATATGTCTTTCCGGCCAAGGTGTCTAAGTCCTTATAAATGAATTATAGTGCAAATAATCCTTGAAGGTTTCTTTTTTTAGTTATCTATAATCAAATAATAATATCAGCCCCTAGTTGGAAAATATGGCTATCAACCATTGTCTACATAACACTTTATTTGATGACCTTCTAACATTCATTTGGTGACAAGTGTTATGGGAGCTTCCCTACAACCAAATAGTTTGTAATGTCTACAAACCATGGTGTGTTAATAGATAAGGCAAACAATTGTTTGTTGGGAAAGGTATCTTCCATTGGGTTAATATTTTCCTTGTTTTTAAGTTTGAAGAGAAAGTAAATAATGAGATTCTCTTTCCCAACTTTATCAAGGATTGTGATATCAAACACTTGCAACAAAAGTAGCTACGTAGTCCACCTTTCATTTGTAATTGGATTATTATTAAGGTAACAAATATCTAAATGATTTATATGTTTGAAAACATGGCATCCATTAATATAGTGATGAAATTTGTTAATCGAATTCACAACATCTAGAAATTTTTTCATGATCAAAGTATAATTTTGTTTAGCTTGGGTGAGATTTTTAGTAATACGGTAAATAAAATATGTCTTTTTCTCTTCCTTTTTCCCTAGCATATCCCTTATAATAGCATTTATCGGTCGACATGCAGAAGGGTAAGGACTAGTTCATATCCCATGAGATTGGTGCATTAAAACATTTCTTCTTAAGGGATACAAAGGCTTCCTGACATTGAATATCTCAAGAAAAATATACATTTTGGAGAGAAACTAAAACAATGAAGAAGTTATTCTAGTAAAACTTCCAATGAATCTTCAATAGTAGTCCACATAACCTACGAAGATGTGAACTTCTTTCTGTGATGATGGCACTAGAAGTTTTAGGATTACTTCAATCTTTATGGGATCTACTCTAATCCCGGTAGGTGATATGCGGTGGCTTAAAACAATTCCCTCAATAAGAAGAATTTAACACCTTTCATGTCATACAAGCAAGATTGGTTTCTTGACATATTACTAGAATATTTTCAAGGTTTTCAAGGCTTCTTTGAAAGTGTCACTGTAGATAGTGAAATCATCCATATATCTCTAAAAAAATTCTTGAATATGGTCTGATAAGATTCCAAGGATGTCCCTTTAAAAAATATAAGGAGCATGGCATGATCCAAAATGTATTACTTAGTAAGCATAAATTCCCCATGGGAAAATAAAGGTAGACTTCTCCTAGTATTCATGGCAATATGGATTTGATTGTAGTGATTGAATCCATCATGAAAAGAGAAATATGTCTTTCCGACCAAGGTGTCTAAGTCCTTATAAATGAATTATAGTGCAAATAATCCTTGAAGGTTTCTTTGTTAAGTTATCTATAATCAATGTATATTCACCATTTTCCATTTTTCTTAGGCATAATTACCAATGGTGAGACCCATTTTCTATCTCAAATGGGATAAGTAGAGTTTACATCTAAGTATTTTTTGTAACCCTTCTTTACTGATGTCCTTAAGGGTTAGATTCATTTTGAATTTGAGTTGTCCAACAAGTCAAACATCTTCTTTAATATATATGTGATGAGTACGCATGTTCGAATGAATTCCCCTCATATTAGTGTAACTCCAAGAAAATACATTACTACATTTTTGTAATGTTTTTATGAGTTTATCATGTTGAGGGCCATCTAAATTGGAGTTAATATTTAAGGTTTCTCTAGATATATTACAACTAATGTACTTGGATTCATAGGGGCATTAATTGTTGGAATGGTTGAACCAATTTTCTCTTCAATTTCTTTTAATGAAAGATTACCTTGAAGATGTGGTCCCATAATGTGCTCCAAAGAGAGAAATATTGAAGTAAGTCTTGGATCTATTAAGAAATCACAAAGGAGATCGTCTTAAGTATCTCTTGTGAAAATTTATGCATGATCCAAGCAAAGGAGAGGTTGTGAAGCTTTGTCGTCATTATCTTCTACCTAAGAGATTACCTCATGGTTCAATAAAGGATTGGCAAGATGATAGAGCATGATATTTTTAACGGAGTTCCCATGAGAAATTGTCATTTCTCCTAACCTGCAACAAGTATAGGCATATGTTGTGGATAACCAAGTCCTACTTAAGATTAACATGTATCCCCATAGGTAGGATTTTTGTTGTAAGATCACAAAGTCTACTAGATATTCCCAGGAATCCATAGAAACTATGGCATCATCTACAATACCCTCAGACCTAACTATAAACCTATTGACTAATTGAACGATAGTAGGTGTTTCCCTAAGGTTGGTTAATTTTATTTTTTCCATCATTCCATTGACATTACATTAATGGAAGACCAAAAGTCAATCAAGGAACTAGGGATGGGTGTATTATTCATATAAATGTTGACAACTAGACTTAAATTATTTACATATTTAGTCATCAAGGCCTTTCCTAGCATCAAATTTGCTAGCTTCCTAATAATAAGAATGATTGGGGGTCCTTTTTCTTTCTCCTTGGATTCCTCAAGTATAACTCTTGGACAACCTTTGTGTAGATTAGGAAATCATTGATTAATTGATACAAATGAATTTTTACGCACACATTTCTTAGCTATCCTAGAAGACCAAATTCAAGTTGTATTGGAGGATTATCTATAGATAATTGTTTACAATATGGTGGAGAAAAAATAGAATCCAATCAGTTGCACTAATTTTAGTTTTTTGGGGAGGATGTTGGAGGAAATAAGGAAGGATTTTGATCTTCTACTTCATGACTTCTCTCGTTGTCATCATGTTCCTTGATAAGAGGTGAAATTTGATCATTCACCACCTTCCCTGAGTGAAGTTGGATATCATCACAATCTAGAGAGGAGACAAAAGAAGGTAGGTAAGGTGTTAACTTAGTATTGTAAGTGGGATGAGCTACTTTATTGCACAGGTTAGGTATTCGTTAGATAAGAATTAGAGATGGTCTTGAGGGTTTTTGAGAAGAGGGTAACTACGACTATTTTTGGTGCTAAGTTGTGGATGGTGATTAAGGCACACATTATTGAGGCAAACTCCCATAAGGTATGGGCCCTCACCATCCTTGTTTTCAAGTTTGGCCTTGGGCTTGAGGAGACTACTGTTACCATGGCATGGAAGGATACCACTATTGTGGATATTGGTAGGAAGAAAATTTGGTAATTCACGTGTCATTCTAGATGGTCAAGGCAATCATGATAATTTTAAAGCCATAAAACAAATATGTTCAGTTTGTTCATTGGATCCTTAGTAAACTACCTTAAGTTCAAGTAAGGAGTGGTAATATTCTTTGGTGTGGCTTTATTCAAAGATACCACATATTTCTATATTAATGAGATAACATTCTCACAAAGGATGCTTCTTCCTATATTTGGAATAAAAGATAGCTAAATCCAAATCTACCTCATCTTTCTTTCTTTTTACCTAGAAAGTATCCAACTGTGAGCTTAATGAGCTAATAATGTTAGTCTTAACATTATCTAATAAATTCATTATCTCAACAGAAGTGACTCCTCCATTCAATGAATTAACTACCCGTGTGATTGCATCCCTAGGTCATTTACTTGATTTGGTGTTGCCTCTTAAATATCACTTACATAATTCACAAATTTCATCATAAGTCAATTGGGAAGCATCCCCACCCCTTGTAAGGTTTAATATATATATGCATCATCTTTGATTCCCTGAAGGAGCATAATGTGCAAGGTTGTAGGATCTAATGTGTTTTCCTTTATTCCTTGTAGATTATATTGAAACCTATCAACATAGTCCTCTAGGATTTCGTCATATTTTTATCTCATCTTGAAGATTTCTTCTTTGATATCCCTTACTTTACATTAGTCTTGGTTTTTGTTTAATAAATTCTTCCTCTTTTCTTCCCAAGTCTTCGTGAAATTCCTACCAATCTCATTGAACTAGTAAAGTTCTTCTTCTTTAAGGGTGG
Organism: Pinus taeda; assembly: GCA_000404065.3. NCBI lineage: Eukaryota > Viridiplantae > Streptophyta > Pinopsida > Pinales > Pinaceae > Pinus > Pinus taeda. The sequence goes on from APFE030898870.1 coordinate 39,105, forward strand.
TGGGAAATAAATTTAGTTTTTGGGCATCATAGGAGTAATCATAGCTTTGACATAGGACATCAAATTCAAAGATCAATGTTTCTACATCCTCATTAGCCAAGCCATGGAAATTCGATAGGATAGATGGTGTTATGTTATTCATTTGGACGAGTCCATCATGATCTTTGATAGGAATCTCAAATGTGACTAGCTCCTTTTAACTCCTTCATTCCACTTCTTCCCCTATGTTAGGAAATTGAACTTTCTAAAATTAAAACCCTTGTGACTCTATTGAGGGACTAGGTTCTTTAACAATATTTTTTTGATTGTCCTCACCCTGACCTACAAAATGGGGTGGGTTTGGACTAGGAGAGTCTATAGTAATGTTAATTGTGGGTTTGACCCAGGAGGGTCTCTTACGCTATTAGATATTGTTTTTTCATTTTAGGTTTTGTTTGAGGGGTTTCTTGGAGCTTACCTCTTCCAGTCACTATGCCTACCAATGTTTTGGTTTTGGAAGTGGCTCTTTCTATGCCATAAAAAAGGCCTTGAGTATTTTCAGTCCCTAGATTCATGCATATTAAAATAACCTAAAGTGTAACAATGTGGAAGAAAATAACTATCTGGTTGGTCCAAGTGTTGTTTCTCTTATCATAATGTAAAACAAGTAATCCTAATATCCTTTTGTGCTTTCTTGGCAATGATGCCAAAAATGCAAGCCTTCATTACAAGTTTATTTTTATCCTAGGAATATTCTACCATTTAATCATCAACCTAGGTTACTCATATTTGGATGAGGCATCTACAATGTCCATGCAAGATGAAGGTACATATATTGAATGACGAGATGACAATAGTTCTAGTTCCAAACCACTCTACTATAAGTAATTGAGACTAAGCAGAATGAAATAAAATGTAATATTCATAAATAAAACTAGTTCTAAGTTCTGAGATAAGTTGATGGCTCCTTTGGATTCAAACATACAATTTTAGGATCAAATATGCTAGCCCAACTTTGAAACTCAGCCCAAAACCTTACATGAAAGGAAAAAATCACACTACAAAAAAGTCTCAATGTTACTGATGCAATAAAAAATTAAAGTAGAAAACATCACAAAACTCTTCTTTACATTAAAAAGATCAAACAACTATGGTGATAATTTTACATCACACATCCATATATTGATGCTTATGAACACAAATAATAACTTTCTAACCTGATAGTCATACTCATCAATAGAAAAACAAAAAAATAAAATACTAACATATAATTTGTAGTGTGGCTCCTTGGAGTGGGCCTTGGCTCCAGGCTCTCACTACCTCACACTTTGCTAATCTACAAGTTGAAAACTTAGACTCGAGCATGAACTAGTTCTTTATATTAAGGGAATTGGTTAATTACAAATCTAGTGTTCGCCCCCTCTCCCCTTTTATCAAAATGTATTACATTATATAATACATGCTTGTATATAGTTTTAAAATATGTATAATAACTAATAAATGAAAAAACAAGTTGTCCCTGCACTATTCACTTTTGGTCGAGAAAAACTATGATCCACCATTCAGAATTTTCATAAATATCATGTGCGTAGAAAATCAGTTAACTTTCTCTCATTGTTTATTGTTTCTAATGGTTAGAAACATGCCTAACATACATGCGATCCTCAAACAAAGAATGGAAAACGAGTTCCTTTTGTGAACATGCTCCCAAACGAAGAAGGGATGGGATCAGGCTCCAACCAGTTACCAAAATTCTCACCAAATAGGAATATGGTTGTTAAGAATAGGATTAATGACTCCAAAAACTCTATCAGTATAGTAATGATGAAAATTGTTAAAAGCTTCTTCCCAAGTCCTATCAACTTGTTAGTAACACCTTTCACGCACCATCAAAATCAACCTGTACTCACACCACCATTTAATATTAATTAATATGGAATTATGACACCTGTAGCCTCCCCCATCCCCCAACCTAACAATGCCACACACATCCATGACCAGAATTTTCCAATGTTTCCATGGAAGCTCATAATAATATATATCATTTATGAAGCCCTTGCTCACTATTAGATTTTAGTATCCATACCATCCAATGGTTAGACAATTTAGGTTTCCAACTAGGTATAAGTATGCCTAGTGGACCTCTAAGAACCATAATTACATCATTTTCCTCTGTTAATCAACTAGCCCAACCATGCCACATTTTCTACATGAACCTAGGAATTTAACCCTCATATTAATTTCCATATAATGAATGCATAATTAAATGAAAATTTAATGCATCATTCATTCATATCCACAAATGTTCACATAGTAAATAAAATTCATGCACAACAAAAATATTATACACAATTACTAAAGCCAAACTAGGGTTTACAATTAACCATGGCACATAAACATCAAACGAGGCACAAAGCACTGGAAAATTATATGCAATAGAAAGCTTTCTAGTTGTAGTCCTTCCACATTTCACCTAACCATAGACCACACGGTTCATAAACTCTTAACTGTGGGTCACCGCTAAGCTGGGATCTCAACTCCAAGGGAAACAATGAAACTGAGTCACACACATACACATCAAACATCAAAGCAAGGTACCAACTCCAACAACCTTAGCCTCCAACCTACAGTGATGCCAGCCTAAGCCACATACCATAATGATGTAGCCTAAGCCACATATACCCACAGTATGCAAATAGATTGCATGTCACACTATGTGTGTCCCAGGAATTTCAAAATATTCCTTTGTCTTAGTAAAACCTTCACTTAATCAAGGTTAAGGCTCCTTAAGCAAACTCTATGCAGAAACATTTTGTTTGACTCTCCAAAGTATAAACTTTAATAAACCTTTGAGCGGAACCTTACACAACCCTTCATACACTTTGGTTAATTCTTAACATAACCCGAAATACACTAATCCTGCTTATTTCTATTATAATTCCCGTATAATAGAAATATCTCATAAACACAATTAAACCTTACCTTTCCGCCATTCTTCAACCTTTTGCACATATTTCGATGCTCTCCTTAGTGCATTAAATCTCTGTCGTCGATCTCATTCCTCGATCTGACGGTTATCGTGTCACCCGAACATTAACTATCCTGGACGATATTCACTGTTGATCTGCTGTCATGTCACCCGATCACCAACCAACAACCAACTTGGCTAATCTCCACTGTTGATCAATCCTGCTTGATCCAATGGTTATCGCGCAATCTCGCGTAGATACTTGCACGATTGATATCAGATTGGAAGCACACGTGAAAAGTGGTTTTCTCTCTCCATCGTTTGCTACGTGTCAGCCTCTAAGCTTAATCGCGTGAATTTTAGAAATACCACTTACCACCTTTAGGGTGCGCGAGAAACTACTTCCCGTCTTCAGAAATTGCCCACATGCTTAATATGAAACTTAAAGGACCTTGGCTTAATAAAGGGTTAGTGCTTAATCTTCACCATTCATATTTTCCACTTTATTTGAGCGACTTAATCTTATCCATCTATTGCACCAACCTCGTCCGTTGATCTGATGGATCCAACAGTTCTTGAACACTGTTACGTTCTTTTGGTTCTTAGTGTGTAATCGCCCATTTAGCCTTCTGCTTGTGTATTTGTCTTCGCCTCACGATCTTCACTTGTTCTGATCTCGATCTCCACTCGTGCCTTTATGCTTCCTTCACCTTCGTTGTAACATTAAAGGCTTTATCCAATACTGTTTGTGCGCAACCATGTAACACACTTCTCTGTTACTCCTTCTCTGATTCTGCACACCTACAACCTACGTTACGCAGAATTATTCAAGTTTAGACACAACTTATAATTCAAATACACATCACACAAACTCAAAATTGAGTTATCTGTATTAATAAACAACCATTTACATAGGAATTTCTTCCTCAGCCTGATTTTCAATATCAGTGGCCTTTCCTTCCCTTGCCTCTAGGCTTAACTAACTGACTGACTCTGACTGACTGATTGAATCTCTACCTCCTACTATGCCTTTTAGGCTTACATTTATATAAAAGGTTCTGTTTAACCAATTCTAGTTTAGATCCTTAATCTGCTAAACTAAATCCTGAATATCCTCTAAGTCCATTTTTAACTCCAGTAATCCCTAAGGATCCTCTCTAGTTCCATGAATCATGACACCACTTTCTAGTCTAAGACTTATAATTGATTTCCAACTCTCTCATTATCACTCATTATCACTCATGTTCTCCTACATTCGAGAGAATTTACAAATATCCTCACAGTATCTAATTAGTTCATATTCTAATAACTCAAAACATTAATATTTACATACATAGGAATCCAACTTCCTTGTAAACACAAGACCCCCTAAGTTAACTAGAACAAAATGAAATTGTTGAGATGAATGCTCCTGCATTAGACTCCCAAGGTTGAAATAATCATGATCTCCTGATCACGTGCTTCTGATCTTTGTCTTCATGGAACCCATACTTTGCTCTCTAATTTGTCTTTGGTTGTTGTTATTGGTTGTTGTTGTTCTCCAGGTTTCCACACTTTATGTTGCTTTGCCCCACTAGCTATGCTTTCACAGTTTGCTACTGTCTTTCTCTTTCTACTGCTCCTTGTTCTTCTTATTAATGTTTTCTTCTGAGGCACCTTCATCATCAATCTTATTATTCCTTCGATCTCTATGTCTAATTTATCTTTTGACTAATAATTACTTTTCCATCTGTTGTTGTACTCTGTCAATTCATCTTCAAACTGTTGTTTACTGTCTTCTCTTTGAAGTTGTTGGATCCTTACTACTTCCCTTTCATCCTTACCCTCTTGTTGTTGTCCAAACAACCTCTATTCAATATCTGTAAATTTACTTTCAAAAATTAAATTGTCCTCCAATTTCCTTTGTACTTGATTCCTCTCAAATACATCACTATGTTGTTCATCAATTCCAGCATATTCTCTTTCCTCTTCTTTGACAACCCTCAATAATTGTCATTCACTTCCTTGATTGATTCTGACAATAAACTTAACTTCTCCAAGCATAGCATCTTCCTACTTTTATTTTTCCTCATTAGCATGTCTGACCTAGCAACTTCCAGTCTTCTTCAGTTCTAAAACTGACTCTTCAACTTGAAACATGTATGTCTCATTCCATCAAATCCTGTAATCATAAAACAATTATCAGAATTAAAAATATAAGGCCTCATTACCTTTTCCTTCTCTGGCAACATCTTAGTATGTTGCTTTGTGTTTTCCTTCAATTCCTTTGTCAACACATCAGTATGTTGATTTAAACTCTCCTCCATATCATCTGCTTCAATGATATCTCTCTACTCTGGTTCACAATAATGAACTTCTCCTTATGTAATGTCAATTTTCTGAACTTTTATTACCATTCTCTTTTCCTTATGATTGTCATTCATGACAATTTCTTTGTCTTCCCTTTTCAGCAATTTATCTTGAGTATACATCCGTTGATTTTCCAACTCCCTTCTTTGAAAGTCTAATTTCCTATATAACTCAATAATTTCAATTGGAGTAGAGTTTGGAAATTTCATACAATTTTCCATACCTTCCTTTGTTATTGACAAATCATCAGATGTCCTTTCTCCCTTTGCTAAATCTTTTGCATAGACTTCTTCTTCCTTAACATCTTTCAGTAGATGTCCTTCTTCTTCAATACATTTTTTCCTTGCTTTCCCTTTGTAAACCTCCTTCAAGAGCTATCCTTGCCCCATCATCTGCATTAATATTCTCCTACTTTTGTTCTTCATCAATAAAATTAATCAAATTCATTAGATTACATATTTGTGACAATGTTCCTTCATTCTTCATCAAAATAAGATCCTGATCTTCCATCTCTATGACAGCTTCAAATGACAATCTTCTCTCATGGAGTAACTCATCCATAGACTTTTCCTGCTGTAACCAGTCAAATTCTTCATCTTTTGAGAAATATTCTTTGTCATCTTTCACTTCAAGATCTTCATCCATCCTGAACACATCTTCACAAAGTTGCTTTTCTCCTGCAATACCTGCAATCATATACAAACTATCAGTTTTAAAAACATAAGATCTTGTGGTCTCACTTGAGGCTTCAGTCATCATATCTCCTTGTTGTCTTGAATTTTCACAATAATTCATAAGATCTTCCATAGATCTCTAGTCTTCATCTTTACCTAGAACTTCTTCCTGTTCTACTTCACAAATGGAAACTTCCATTTCCAACTCAGCTTCTTTGAGTTTTTCCACCAATCATTTCACTTGCCTCTGTTGTAGCCTTCTCTGTAACTCAGACCATTTCATTGCCTTTTCCTTCAAGACCCAACCTTGTCTTTGGTTTTCCGCTAGTATCATCCTTAATACATTGAGTTGTTCTTTTAACTCTGCAATCTCCTTGTCACACTCCTCTTGACTCATTCTCTTTCCATTTGCCTTGGCATCCTCCTTCTTCACTTTTCTTTTGCTATGGTCTTCCTTAGAACCTCTGTTATCTTTGTTATGACTATCAGTAGTCATCTTCTTCTCTATCTTCATGAGTTCCTCACTCATTTGCATTAAAGCCTCTAAAACATCAAGTCCTCCCTACTACCACTTACCTCACTAAGCTTTCATCTGCACTTGGTCTTTTGGCAAGCACTTGGTTCTCTATTCTCTCTAACCTCTTTGAGCACTTCTCTCTACTCCTTCTAGGCTTCAACTCATCTGCACCTTTTAAGAACACAACTGCCCTCTTGTATTTCAATCACAATGAAATACTAGGTTTTGACCACCTCTTCTTTCACTCAGAATTCTTACCATCTTTTTTCATCCCTTAGCAATTCTACCCACATCCTCTTGTGGAATTGCCTTGATCTCTCCGTGAGCTGCAACAAAACCTCTGCAGTAACAAGTCTCCTTCTTGCTATGCATGCCTCACTAAGCTTCTCTCCTCTGAGCTGAGTCTTTTGGCATCTCTCTGGTTTTCTCCTCTGAAACCAATTGAGCACTCCTTGCTCTAGGTTGTTGCAATCTTCTCACTTGCTATCTTCAAGACCTCTGCATGATCTTATTCTACCATTCACCTGCAATTTGAATGGATTGTTCTCTGTTTCCTTTGCATCTGAAATTCTACTACACTTTATCTTTGTGTGCCTAATGTTTGCCGGATTTAAAATCTGATCTCCTCTTGCTTGCATACATACCTTTAAAACATAACTTTGTTCTAAATTTCTCAAAGAATTCTTACATGCAGAATTTCCTTGTTCTTCTCTGATACCAAATGATGCCAACGTAAACCACATCTACCATAATGATGCAACCTAAGCCGCATATACCCACGGTATGCAAATACATTGCATGTCACACTATGTGTGTGCCAAGAATTTCAAAGTATTCCTTTGTCTTAGTAAAACCTTCACTTAATCAAGGTTAAGGCTCCTTATGCAAACTCTATGTGGAAACGTTTCGTTTGACTCTCCAAAGTCTAAACTTTAATAAAACTTTAAGCAGAACCTTACTCAACCCTTCATACACTTTGGTTAATTCTTAACTTAACCCAAAATACATTAATCCCGCTTATTTCTATTATAATTCTCGTATAATAGAAATACCTCATAAACACACTTAAACCTTACCTTTCTGCCATTCTTCAACCTTTTGCACATATTTTGATGCTATCCTTAGTGTGTTAAATCTCCACCATCGATCTCATTCCTTGATCCGACAGTTATCACATCACCTGATCATTAACTATCCCAGACGATCTTCATCATTGATCTTCTCCATCCGATCCAACTGTTGTCGCATCACCCGATCCCCAACCATCTTGGCTGATCTCCACCATTAATCAATCCCGCTTGATCCAACGGTTATCATGCAATCTCGTGTAGATACTTGCATGACCAATATTAGATTGGAAGCACGCGAGAAAAGTGGTTTTCTCTCTCCATCGTTTGCTACGTGTCAACCTCTAAGCTTAATCACGTGAATTTTAGAAAGATCGCTTAACACCATTAGGGCACGCGAGAAACTACTTCTCATCTTTGGAAACTGCCCACATGCTTAATACAAAACTTAAAGGACCTCAACTTAATAAAGGGTTAGTGCTTAATCTACATCGTTCATCTTTTCCACTTTATTTGCGCGACTTAATCTTATCCATCTATCGCACACAACCTCGTTTGTTGATCTGATGGATCCAATGGTTCCTAAACATTGTTACGTTCTTTTGGTTCTTAGAGTGTAATTGCCCATTCAGCCTTCTACCTGTGTATTTTTCTTCGCCTCACGATCTTCACTTGTTCTTATCTCGATCTCCACTCGTGCCTTTATGCTTCCTTCACCTTCGTTGTACCATTAAAGGCTTTATCCAATACTGTCTGTGCACAACCATGTAACACACTTCTCTATTACTCCTTCTTTGTTCTACACACCTGCAAACTACGTTATGCAGAATTATTCAAGTTCACACATAAATTATAATTCAAATACACATCACGCAAACTCAGAATCGAGTTATCTGTATTAATAAACAACCATTTACATAGGAATTTCTTCCTCGGCCTGATTTTCAATATCAGTGGCCTTTCCTTCCCTTGCTCGTAGGCTTAACTAAATAACTGACTCTAACTGACTGGCTGACTCTCTACTCCCTACTATGCCTTTTAGGATTACATTTATACAAAATGTTTTTTTTAACCAATTCTGATTTAGATCCCTAATCTGTTGAACTAAATCCTGAATATCCTCTAAGTCCACTTTTAACTCCAGTAATTCCTAAGAATCCTCTCTAGTTCCACGAATCATGGCACCACTTTCTAGTCTAAGACTTATAATTGATTTCCAACTCTCTCGTCATCACTCGTGTTCTCCTACATTCGAAAGCATTTACAAGTATCCTCACAATATCTAATCACTCAAAACATTAATAATTACATACATAGGAATCCAACTTCCTTGGAAACACAAGACCCCCTAAGTTAACTAGAACATAATGAAATTGCTGAGTTGAATGCTCCTACATCATACATGCTCACACACCCCATCTCTTTGCGCCCAAGTGGTGCACCCCTTCTCCACACCCATTGGTCCCTTGGTTGTGCCATCACCTCCATGGAAACTTACCGCTAGCTAGGGATGGTCTTAGCTCTGTGGCTCCATGAGATGTTGCTTCTCTCTAGAGCTCTAGGTACCTTCAAACCCCATCTGAAAATAGTCCTTAGTCAGTGACAAAGCCCTAACATAGTGTTATCACTCAAAACTTTTCCTTATAAGTTTTGGAAGAAGGGAAGGCTTCGAGGTAACCACAAACCAACTTTTAAGCATAGGTTCTAGCCAACCTATGGCTCAGAGAGGGCTCTCTCTTTATAATTTAGCTATGTTTGCTTAGATATTAGGCTAGTTCTAGACTTCAGGGGAGTTTTTTATTTGTATGAAGATTTGGTGGTGGAATCCTTAAAACAGGCTAATAGGTTGATGCCTTTAGGCCATTGGGCAATGGAGTCAAAGAAGGGGTAGAAAAGCTAGAGTTAAATCACTAAAGGGAATGTTCAAGGGGCAAGATAGCAGAGTGAAGTACAAACCCTTGGACTAAATGGTGAAATGAGTTTTAACAGGGGTGAGAGGGCAATCAAGAATCCTCATACTGAGGCTAAGATGGGGGAACAACAGTGAATCATGAGTAAAGGGCAATTAAGAAGCCTTTACTATAGACAAGAGGAGAAACTACAGAAGCTAAGGAGAAATTAAGAATTCCCTAGCTAAGATAGTTTAAGAGGAAACATTAAGAATGTATAACAGTAAGACAGAGTGCAATCAAGCAAATTCTGAAATAATATTCAAGTTAAACATTCAGACTTCTGAAACATTTAAGATTTTCAAACATCTTTAAGAGAGATAAAACAACATAAGAAAATTACTCATTTGTACTCCGATTTACACATGAATACCTTGAAATATCTGATCTTTATTCATCAATCCTGCATGTTGGCCCAATCAGTGATACAAAATCTTTTGCAGTCTTTGAACAAAATTCTATTGAAAGTATAAGAATCCACACCTAATACTTTGAAATATGAAGTATATATACAAAAATATTTACAAAATATCTCAAAACAACTTGAGACTTAATCTAAGGAATAAAAATAGCTTCTTGCATGAAGATAGAGACAGATTTTGAACTGCTTCATGCTGTCCCTTTTATTGTGGTGTTGTTGGTTGTTTCAGTTAAGTTGGAGCCCTTTAAGCTGGCTGATATTTTTAACATTTCTACATTGGAATCTTCTTCACTTTTATCTTTCAACTGATACTCTTTGACCTTGCTACTCCTTGACCCTGTTGCTCTGCTTTTACCTATTTTCACTAGTTTCCTTCATTTACTGTACAGTAACTTTCTAATGTAAATTTATTACAGTAAATCTGTCATAGTTTGCCACCATTCCGCATTAGGTAGTTTTATATTCATCATCCTTCTATAGATTTCATCTGCCTCTGTGTACTTTTCAAAATTTGGCTTAGTGAGGAACAAGTGTTTCACCTCATGCTCTAGAAAAAACAAGTTCTCCAATGTGTCATATAACACTTTGCCTATTGGCAGGGCTTTAATTGTAGAAGAACTTGCCTATTCCTTAGCCAATTTTCTCAATCTATCTCCATAGTCCAACTGAGGCATGAGCTTTTCATTGATGACCATAGGACTGAGAAGGCCCTTCTCCCTCAAAATCTGAAACTTAGCCATGAATCTATCAATGGCTACCTACATGTTATGGCACTTCTCTTCTAAGTTAGGCATAAAGTTTCTTTTGGAAAGAACCTTCCTAATCTCCAGAATGGCCTCAGTCCTATCTTCTATGTTAAGCTTATGGAGCTCATATCTGTTCTTGTTGTTTACAAAGTGGATGAGTCGATTAGCATCCTTTGGTTTATTCCCCAGTGATTCCTTTACTTTTTGGATAGCTTCAGTTGCTATCTTCACTAATTCTGTCTGCTCAAATATAACTTGAATTGATGGCCAAATATCATTGACAGAGTCAATGATATTAGCCCAGAGCATTTTTTTGGTTTGTCCCAGAGGTTTCTATAGTGTTAAATACTTCTCCAAGATTTTGATTCTCTCACCCATTCTCAGTGCCTTTTGTGTTTCTTCTTTTTGTTGGAGTTGGGCAAGTTTAAAATCAATTTCCAGACTTGCTACCTTTTTCTTTAGTCTCTTCATCTCTGTAGCTTGGATAGACATCTCTTCCATTGCTTTTACTAATTATGCTGCTTTCTCTCCCTATGTACCTGTTGCCGTTGTAGACTCTGCTGTTACTGGCAATGTTGTGGCAGGTGGAGCTATGGGTGCCAATGATGCTGCTAGTGTGGAAGGAACTGTTGTAGATACTGTGGGGATGACAGTTCTAGAAGTTGTGGCCAAGTCACTTTGCTTCGATTGAATTAAAGTGTCCAACTCCTACTCTGTCTCCTTGAGTTGATCATTCAGTTTTAGGACCAAGTCCATGAGATATTCATGTCCTTGCTGTGCTTCTAGGACTTCCTTTGTCTGTGGATGATGCAGCTGGGGTATCTTTGGCTACTTCTTGAGTGCAACAATGTCATCATTTTTCTTCTTAATCAACTACTCTGCAGCTTTTACATCTTTGGGATCGTGTCCCAATTCAATCATGAAGTCCTCTAAGGACTTGATTCTATTATCCTTGGCCTGTGAGGAGGCCTTCTCCAATTGAAATTGTGCTGAAATATTGTTTAGGGAGTTCTGTAATTGGTGCGCAGCAAAGGCCTTCCCTGTTAATGTGGAGTATATCATCTCCCCTGTTTGCTTGTGCAGTTCAATCTAGTCAATGGGATGAATATCCCTTGCCAGTAATTCAAAGTCCACCTTTCTGAAATCTGATACTGCTCTTGGCTGCTGAGTGTTTGGCTTGATAAATGTCATCTGGATTTTCCCCTCTTTGATATCAAAGGCTGACATTAGCCTTGTTTGATTGGTGGCGGCCATTTTCAGATACTGTGCATATGTTTGGGCTTTAAACCTCTCATTCCTAGCTTTAATCTCTTTGTATCTTTCCTTTATATCTTGATCTTTATCTGCAGGAATTCTAAACGAAGATACCTCAACACTTTGCTGCCTCATCAATATCTGAGTTTGTGGTGTGGAGGGCTCCTGCATACTCCTAGATGAAGTGGTAGGCCTGCTTCTTTCAACCTCTATGTTGGCGACGTCAGCTGAGTCATTAGTGAACTCTTGCTCAGAGGCTGGATTGGGCTTTTTCCTTTTGTTTGACTCTTGCTGTACATCAGAAGTAGGCATTCCTAAAGTGGAAGCCCCTTCTCTGTTCCTTTTTGGGACCTTCTCCTCATTCTGAGGAGTTTGCATGACTGGATGAGCAACTTGAAGTAGTTGCTGGTTCTTTTGGTGGTTCTATTATGGTTGACTGATCTAGCTTGTCTAATTGTTCTGGCCTATCTGACTGTTCTGGCACCTGCAGGAAAGAATCCTCATCAAGTTGTTTTTCCAGATATATTAATGTGTTTTCCACAACAACTTCAGTATTATCCCTATCCTCTAAAGTGTTTTCCACCCATTGCAATTGGTTGGCATACTTTCCTTGTCAGGGATGTGGTGATGGATATAGGGAGCCATCTTGTTTTTCTGCCTTCTTTTGAATATCAAATCCAAGGGATCATATCTCCATATGAAGCTCTGTTTTAATTTTAGTCTCTAAAGGATCAAGTCTGCCTCCTTTCCAACTTCTCTTCTATTACAAATAAAAGGACCCAATTAGTCTTTGATCTAGAGCTGGGCTTTCTTTTTGGCTTTAACAAAGTTTACCTCATCTGAATTTATTATCTGCCTGTAGTACTCTAGGGCAAATAACCTCATTGGGAGGTATTTAAGTAGTTTGTATGGGGCCAGCTCACAACCATAAATCCTAATTTCAGTGTGGTTTTGGTAACAGTACCAATCTCCCACCTGATGATTGATGTTTAGATGAAGGACTCTCCTAATCTCAGGACTGATTCTTGGTGGAGGGGTTCTACTAATCATGGTCATCACAAGGTGGACAAAGGAATCTATGAATTCATTATATGAATAGGGGGAGGGATGTTGATGAATCAATGGGGTCTAGAAAATAACTGATCTTGGTTGGCCCTTGGTGTCTGATTTTCATAAGGTAAGTGGGAATTTGTTTGACTGGTAATATAGGAAAAGGTGATACAAGACCAAGGAGTATTTGAAGACTCTCTCATTACTCATTCTGAGGAACTGTTCATGCATCCTATCGGCTATGAACTGAGAATAGTCATATATGACAGCAGGAGGCTGTCCTGGAGTGTATATGGACATGAAGGCTAAAATAATCTCATCAATATATTCACTGGTGGTATAACCCAGGACACTAGATATCATATCCACAATACTTCTGCCCCAAGGAGAAAATAAAGCTACTACATATTGAGGGGGGTCTTTGGGGGTATACTTCTCTTCTATGATGAATGTTTGGATTATCTAGGCCAATCTTGCAAGGCTAAGTTTGGGATATAAGTCCAACAAGTCTCCAATGGAGAGGGGAGTCAAGTTTTGGCTAGGCTAGAGTTGTAGCATCTCATTTATAGATTCGGTAGTGATAGTGAAAAGTATGGTCTAGTTGGGGGACATGACTGTTCTTTGACTGGGGAAATAGTTGGCATGGAAATAATGTACAATTTTTAGGAAAATGTGGACTCTGGGGAACTAGTACTTAGGTAATTTGGACTCCCACTGACCAATTTCATCAACCTGTTTCAAGTATCTATCCCTACTTTGGAAGTATACTTTAAGCGAGGATTCATGGATAGAGGTGTCCTTTATCTGGAAATCCCTATCAGCCAAGGGGAGGTGGTCCAAGTCTAAGTGGGGTGTAGAGATGGTTCTCACATCAATGGCAATTAAAGCAACCGTTCTCAATTCTTGTGGATTTGAGAATGGGGGAGGTAATTTGCAGTGTTTTTAAGGCAATGGTGGTTCATCACTGGGTAGGCTTAGGTTGCTTGAGATTCCTTAATTAATTTTAAACTTAACTAAGAATACTCAATCACTGGTTTTCTTTGAAATTAACAGGGTTTTTCGGTGAATTGTGGCTTAAATACTTGGAAATGAGTTAAAATGGCTCTGAACAGGACGAATGGTAACTGCAAATAGTCGAAAGGGCTCTATGTAGGTTGGGAAGCAAACTAGGTGCTCTACGACGTCTTTGGAGTGCAACTGGACGTGGGTTGATAGCTTCAACGTTCGTAGGTGGCGTGCATGCAAACAAAGGTTTATAGTTGAAATTCCAATGAAAACAAATGATTTGGGGCTTTTTTGGCTTTATGTGCAAAAGTCAATTTTGGCAGGTACGGGGTGAACAATGATTGTTTTGTTGTGTAGCAGGCGGGCAGTAAATGGTTTCTATCGCACCACTTTTGGGCTCTTAGTGGTATTGGGGAGAGGCCGCCTGCTTCCACTTATTAAATGACATGTAGCATCGGGGGTCGTGCGGAAAACCACCTTTTCGGGTGGGTATCACTCGACGGATGGCTTGACCCGATATGGACAAGGGCCGTCGGATGTGAAGGGAAGTGATCGCATGGTGATTGGGTGGGGAACCTGCACGGAGGCTAATGGGGGGCCTGACGGGCGCTTAAGTGTGGTAGTATAAGGGTCAATGATGGATTAAGGTAGGATTAAGCCATCAGGGTGATTAACGAAGGGTTTAAATGAGGTTTAACCTAACGTAATCGCAAATTGATTAGTTAGTGGGTTGACTATATATTATAGTTTATATTTAAACAAAGGGGTAGGGTTAATTAATATGCAAGAGCTATATATATATACAGGGAAAGGGGTTTTCATTGGGATTTAATATAATAAATTAGTAATTAATGTGAAAAGATGAGTGGAAAAGGGAAAAATCAATAAGCAAATGCTCTTTTTTGTGAACTTTGATGTTTTTTACATATTAACATTAATACTTAGGGTAATGTATTTTTGTGGGTTTTTGGGAAAAAGGGGTTTTTCATGGGGGTGATTACTTTTCCTAGGCAACTAATGTTTTATCCTTAGGAAACGGGGTTTTATTAGGGAAATGAGGGGGGATGAAGGGAGATAAATTTTTAATGAGGGGGAATCTAGTACTTGTTGTCCTTAAGTCATTATGCCTAGGTTCTGGTCCCTCCAGAAGTCAGAGAAATGCTTCGAACCTATTTGACTTAAAGGGTTTAAGTACTTAGAACTTTATTATGGTAAATTAGTCAAGTAAAAGGTGAAATGAATGGAGGAAGTTAAGTAATTGAATTTGAAGTCCATTTGCATGCTTGATTTCCCATTCACATTTGAAATACACGTTGAAAGATGATAAATGTGCTTTTGTCTACTCAATCATCACACTTCTGCAACCTTTCTTCTACTTACCCATCTACTCATGCCACCATTTTTACTTCTCTTTATTAGGGTGCATTTGAGCTAGCAAACCCTTATCAAATATTTTTCTTTTTCTTTACAATAGAATACTAAATAAATCTAACCTTATTACATCCAAGGGCCCAGATTAAACAGTTGATCTCCTTTTATTTACTCTACCTAT
Source organism: Pinus taeda (assembly GCA_000404065.3). Lineage (NCBI taxonomy): Eukaryota > Viridiplantae > Streptophyta > Pinopsida > Pinales > Pinaceae > Pinus > Pinus taeda. The sequence goes on from APFE030898870.1 coordinate 54,636, forward strand.
CTAATTATCTACCAAGGTTACACTGTTTGGCCATAATTTTATTCTCTATCTATAGACATGAAATTGAAAACAGGAAATAGCCAAGTTTAAACATTTTGACTACCATGGATTGTGGCAATAATAACAATCTACATACAATCATTATTATGCATAAAAAGTAAATAGGAGTGGCATTTAGGCTTGCTCACTTTCATGGTATTTTTCTTTTCTTGGGGTTCATATTTTTCATCTTTTTTTACCTTTTCGTTCTTTTTGTCCTTTTATTATTCTTTTAGGACATATTCTCTTTACATTTTTTTTACTTTTTTGAATATGGGAAACATTTGCAAAAGCAAAGGTATGTACAATATTACAAGGTTTAATATCAGTCATTCAAAATTATGACTACTATTGGTATAGTAACCTAACACATAGAGCTCACTAATTACGTATAAAAACCGAAGCAACTCTAGTCAACTCTAGAGTCCAAGGTCTCAAAATCATTAATGGTCCATAATCATAAATAATTCACTAAATGTGGAATGCCAGAATGCCCCCATCACTGGAAAGATTCTACACTTTATATATGTATGACCTCTTTTTTCCATGTGGCACTCTCTAAAGTCACATAGGCCTTTAATGCATTTTCCACCAAAATAAACACATCATAACAGTTTCCCTCCTTTATGGAGTTGAGAACACCCATACTCATTTATATGCAGTTGGTCTTTAGCCACCCTATTTTTATTAATATATGTACAATATTTACATTACATTGTCCATTCTCAGGTCTCCAGCCTCACGACCTCTAAATACATCAATGGGAACACTCGCCCCCAAAAATATAACATGTACACATGAACACACACATCCCAAAAATATCCTCGGCTCACTCGCTATTTGTCACATGTATACGACTCACCAATCTAAATACCATTTGTACATATATTTACATTATTGGGGTTGGGCAGGGGTATTACAACACCAAAATATTCATTTTTATCATATTATAAAGGAAAATAATTAAACTATTATTCGCAAGGATTATCAGCCAAATTCATAAATAGGTAAGAGTTCAAAGGAGTAAATAAGGATGGAAAGAGGGGTTATGTAGGTTCAAATAATGCGATTTCGTGAGCCTAACATCATGAAACATATTAGCTATCATTTTTGGGACTGGTTGTGTAGAGTAAGTCATTAAACTATGACCATATCCATGAGTATTAGTCTCAATTGACCAAATTTCTCATGATCTTGAATAGTCTGCATAACACTCATTACATCTGGTGATGTGCACGAGGGTGAAGAAGTGAGATTGATATTAGAGAAATACATTGTATAGCATCAAGCATCATCTGTGGGGATTGCACCCAATAACTAGGACTTCTAGGAAGGTCACTCATCCCAAGACTCCTTTGGCTCAAGCATGCTTCACTATGGAGTTTTCCCCACAATCAAGTCAACTTAGTTTGCTACCCCATTTGCAAAACTTTAGCTTCCTCTCCTCTCATCATTGTTTGCAAAATCATAACCCCTAATCATTTGTCTCCATAATTTGATAACCAAGAGTGTTTTTAGATTTTTTTTTTAAATAACTTTGATGTACAACATTTACATTATCTAACCCTCAACTATGTCAATTGGAGCGTACCCTAAATCCAATATATGTATTCCATTATATTTATGCAAATGAAAACCAAGATTTTATTGTCTTTCTTCCCCGATTATTGAATTTTTCTTTTTGCCCCTTTACTTGCATCTCAATTTCAATTCCATATGTAGCATTATTCAAACATGATTCTTAATTATGCCCATAAACATGTCTATTTTGGAATAGATTTTGGACAATTTTAATTTAAATATCAATAATTATTATGTGGATGACAAGAATTTAATCCCAAGGAAGTATTCTATAATATTTTTTAGCAATATACATGAATCAAAGGTTGAGATTTATCTCCAAGGTAGTTAACTCTTTTTTCCTTTTTAATTAAATTAATTAATTTTAAAAAATGTCATATAAGCAAGTCATATGAAATGAGTTACCGTTTTTTAGATATGTGGTATTGATAAGTTATTGTAATGGCTAATGATAGAGTAACAAAACCTATTTACAGATCAAAAGCCTCCATAGTAAAATAGGGTAAATCTCCATAATTAAGATCTTAATTATTTTTTATGATTTTTTTTTAGCAAAATGAAATGTATCATTACTTAAATATTTTAATGTTTATTGTAATTTAACATTTATCAATATTTATTAACCATTTAATTAATATAATTACACTAATCATATTATACCATCTCAATACAACTACCTTATTGATTATTTTTTGCACCACTATTTTGAAAAACTATAAGGTATCAAATGAAAAAACATGGGTATATGGCAATATTACTTGTATTTCAAGCATTGTAGTCGTTTCACTAAGAGAATGTATATCTGATGTTAACATTTAAATTTTATTTAAAAAGTGAGTAAATAATCCATTGGATATGAGGTTAACGTATTGGTTTGACTTTTTATTGAAGTTGTGATTTGTTGCACGTAAATGGTATGATAAAAAGGATAAAGTTTGGTGAGATTCTTCCGCAAAGATAAATTATAAAACAAATATTCGCTTGCACTTGTAATGGGCCAATGACTATATTATATGCTTCTAGAAGTTTTATATTGACATAAGAGGAGATAAATAATAATAAATATCTAGTGATGCTGAAGTTCATTTAAATAAATTGAACTGTTTTTTAAAGCATCACTGCCGTGTAGGAGAGAAATTCATAACTAATTATTGACATGACTTTTTGAATTCCCTACGTAAACAAACTTGCTTTACGTTGACATAATCTCATACATCATCTCGGCGGACTGAAATATATATATATATCAAAGTATATATATCTAATACAAATAAATTAAGTAGGAGAATAAATTTTGTGATAAAATTATATTAAATTATTTTTTATGGAAAGGTTATGTAATAGTATAGTTTAATTATTAGATTTTTTGTTTTTATGATTTTTTTTAAATTTTTTTT
>APFE030898870.1:85461-98387 GCA_000404065.3 Pinus taeda
AGTTAAAAGTAATTGTTTTTTCATAGGTGAAGTTTAAAAATAATTTAAAGTTTCACATATAAAATGATTAATTTAGAACTTGAAGTAGATTTTGTAACAGTGGCAAAAATTGACAAAAGTCTAAGAGGTTAGTAAGCTAAAAAAAAATTATAAATGTAAAAATTAAAATATTTTCAAACTATTATTATTAAATATTTCATTTTTTTTGGATAACCTTTGTCTTAAAAAGTAAAAAAATTGTAATACTTCTTAGTGAATTGTAAATATCTTAATTTCCTTTTGCTAAAGTTATTTGGCATACCTTGAGTCATGTTGAAGGCTTGACATGAATATGTGATAAACATAAACAATATTTCTTTAATTGCATTAAGTTATGGCGAGAAAAGATGCTAAATGAGCAAGAATGTAACGATTCATAATACCAATAAAGAAATTCATAAAAATTACAAAAAAATAGATTGGAGGAATTAATATTTACAAAACCACACGGGATTATATAACTAGGAGAAAGTCCTTACATCTGAATTGACCAAAGGCCGAAGGCCACAAATGCCAAATGTCCAAGAGAGAATTATAATAAGTCTATGCATTAGACAATATCAATTAAAAGGGTGCTCAATGAGAGCAAGTAAATTTTTTAATTGAGTTCAACACCCCACCAGGGTTTCGAGGTTGCATGGCCGACAATGCAATATACCTAATACAAACTATACAGTGAAAATTATAATTCCAAAGGACATGAAAAATATCGCATAAGCCCTACACTAAATCTGGTCTCAGCCTTTCAGTGACTTGAAATAAACATAGCAAAGAGAGTATTAAACACAAGAATATGGTAATATCTAGAGCTAAGTCAAAGATGCAGTAACCATGCAAGTACCCAAGAAAAGATGGAATTCGAACCTAAAAATTCCAAATAGGTAGCTGGTTAGCCCAGCCTATGGCCAAAACAAGCAACTTTAAAAGAAAAGAGAAAGAGTTTGGGTTGCAAGAAAGCTGACCGGTGAATACATTTTTGAAGTCGGCCATAATTTTTGTACCCTGCATATAGAGTAAACTCAGATAAATTATCAAGAAGCCGAGAATATAACTCAAAGAAATAAATCCCTATTTTGAAGTTAAGAATATACCTCCATGATGCTTTTTCTTATCTCCACCATAGATCCTATGCCCTAAGATCTACACTGTCAATTCAAGTCCACCACCAAATCCAAAGGTGCAGCGAATACCAAGGATCATAACGTTATACAGTTGGAAGGTTTTGAGAGTTCACGGAAAGGCTCGCAATAATTTAACAATTAATATGAGAGTCCAATCGATCATAAATGACAAGGGAGTGCAAAGCGTAGTGCAAAGTTTCGAACTTGCGGTCTCTATTAGAGTTTGGGTAATATCTTTACAGAACGACGCATCGCCAAACCATAGTCTCAATAAATAGTAAGTGAGGTTGTTCCCGGTTGAGGTGCGAACTGAAGGATAAGAAGTAGGGGCGTCATAGTAACCGAGAAGTGTTAATTATATGTTGGTCAGACTGGAGGTTCCAGAGCGGAGTGGTTATAGGATAAGAAGTAGGGGCGTCATAGTAACCGAGAAGTGTTAAGTATATGTTGGTCAGACTGGAGGTTCCAGAGCGGAGTGGTTATTTCGTTGCTAGGATTGACGAGGAATTGGTGGAATACTCCTCAGATCCGTTGGGTTCTTCCACCTTAGCCTTCTAGTATGGAGTTATCGGGAAGAGATGGTTCACCACCGTTATAGGTGGTTTCGCCTAGGTCATTTTTGGAGGAGGTCTTTGGTAACACATCACCACTTGGTATTGAAGATATTTTTTTGGCACTTAGACAAAGCCCATTAGGATTTCAATGCTAAGGAGCCCTGGTGACCGAGACATGGGGTTTTGTTTAGACACAACCAGATCTTCCAGTTCCATCTCCCTCATCTTTACAGTTTCTAGAGAGTTGCAAACCCCCTAGCTTGATGGAAGAAAGGGATACATAAAACCATAATAGAGATGGATAGAAGGGGTTTCAGTGCATTACGGTGGTGAGGATTCCTTTGGGCTCCAACAAACTGCAGGTATTTCCATAGGGTGGAGGATTGAAGTTGTTTCAATAGCACACGGGTTAAGGGATTCTTCTTTGGCCCAGACCTCTGGTTGCTTTGTTGGAATCACTATCAGCGCACCAGACCACTGTTGGTCGAAAGCTAGGGTTTACGGAACTGAAGGTAATCCATTAAAGGGTTCAGGAAGCACAGAGGAAGGATTACCAAGGACAAGAGAGAAAAAATCTAAATCCACCAGGGTAAGGGAAAAAGGGTGTCAGTTGGTACTTAGGGAAGTCATTAAATTGAATGAGGTTATGGGCACGAAAGATCGACTACTCGTGGGTAGGGTTCGAGGATGCAATTACACAACAACACGATTGAAGAAATGGGTTGTGGATATTTGGGGATAAGTCTTAGATGTTATTTCTTCTTCAGAAGAATTGGGGATGATTTGGCGGTATTTTTAGACTATGATAAATCCTTTGTTCAGATGGGGAAGATGGTCTTTGCATGAATATTGGTCCACCTTGACACTAGGGAGGGCTTGGTGGAAAGTTTGCAGGTACAGTGGCAGGGTTTCTCTAGATTGCAGAAGTTAGATTATGAGGGGGTCCTGTTTAGATGCAGGAGTTGTCATGAAGTTGGACACATTTTCAAAGAATTTCCTCTACTCACTAAGGAGGGATAGAGGAGGATAAATCAGGTGGGATGGAAAGTGGCCTAAAATATATGGCACAGGAGCATCAAAAGGATTCGGCCCACCAAAACAAATGGGTGGAGAAGATCGACGGAAGCAAATCACAAGCTCCTTGCACCACACCTTCGATGGTTACTCGCTCGTGTGCTTCATGAATTGCACCTATTCTGGGAACCTTTCTTCATTCCCCATCCTTAGATCCTAATACATCCTTAAATCCATATTTATTCTCTTCAGTTACATGTTCTGCTATGAATGAATGGGTGGTATCATCATACATTCTAAAATATGTTGCTTGTCCTATGGCATCGGTCCCTATAAGTTGTTTGACTCCTTTCCCTATTATGCCTTCTTTGTCCCTCACTTCTGATTCTTCAATGAAGGAATTATCGTCGGAGTCCTGTGCTAGTCATAGAGATAACTTGCATTCATTACCCAAGCAACCCATTGTAGCTCGGGGGGGTATAGGTATCTCATCGTCTCTTAAGAGTTCTAGAGCCTATAGAGGTAAACAATGTTTTATATCTAAAGCCATTCATAAGGCTAGTATGGATGTAGAGAAAGGTATTTAGTTATCAATTGATAGGGTTCTTAGAGAAAAAGGAAACCCAAGTAAGGTTTCCCAATGAAGTGGATACCATTTAATTATAGAGGGTTGGCTATCCCTGCTAAAAAACTAGCCCTCGGAAGATTAATCGTGTCTTATAGATTGGATCTGAGTTTTCTTCAAGAGACACTAGGGATTAGTGACCAAATTATTTCTCTATTAGAATTTATGATTCCGAGGTGGACATTCCACGTCTTATATGTGAGAGGACGATTGGGTAGTATTGCTATGGGTATAAATGGCAAAATGATGAAGTTACTGAATATCTGGGCGCATGAGGGCAGAGGTATTCTCGAAGGAATTAGGCCTTGATATCCAAATTGTCAACATATATGGGCCTTGTCACAATCATATGATTTACCGGGAAGATATCTTGGGCTTATCCTTTATGCAAGTTGAGAATTTAATATTGGGGGAGATTTGAATTTCTCATTGGGACATGCTAAAGCTTGGGGTCACAATTCACAGGTGAAATCGCTCTCGGATTTCTTTGAACAAATCTTGGAAAACAACAGACTCATCGATATAGAAGTAGCTCGAACTCAACCTACTTGGAGAAATCGTAGAACGGGCACTACTATGTTAGCAAGACATCTAGATCGATTCCTTATCAAGGAACCTATGATGGATACGATTAACTCAATTAGGAAATGGGTGGGCTTGGGGGGTTTATCAAATCACTCTTCTATCTTCTTAGAAATCACCTGAATTATCCCTAATCCATGTGACCCGTTCAAATTTAATGCGACTTGGTTAAGAGATGAGGAATTCAACAAGATCGTCAAAGAAGTGTGGGAGTTATGGTCCCTTGATGAGGATAGGCCTTTAGTAGAGAACATGGCTCAAAATCGTTTTCGTCTTAAAAAGAGGACGATCGAATGGGAATAGGCAAAGAAAATAAAAGTGGAGGAGGCTCTTTGTAGAATAGAAGCAAAATTAGTCAAGTTAGAGGACCTTGATAGTGGAGGATTTGATTCCCCATAATCAAAACTGTATATGACACAATTATAACCAAACAAGATCAAACTATTAAAGGAGAAGGAAGAATCATGGAGACTTAATAATAGAGCTATATGGATGCAAGTCGGAGACGACAATACAAAATTCTTCCAGTAGTATGCAAGAGGGCGTAAAGCTATCAATACTATATGGTCCCTGGAGGATGAGGTTGGAAATATATCTCAGACTTTTAGGAGCTTAGAAAATCTTGGTATACATCATTTTGGAAATTTGTTCAAAGCTCAAAAGGAGGCGTCACTGGCAGAAATTATCAAGGTGGCTATTCTATTCCCTCGGTTTATTAATGAGGAAGGAAATGAACACCTGAATGCTCGTGTAACAAAGGGAGAGTTGGAGGCCATTCTGAAGTGGTTCAAAAAAGACAAGAGTCCTGGTCCAGATGGGTGGCCGGTGGAATTTTATATTACTTTCTTTGATCTTATTGGGCAAGACTTGCTAAGGGTTATTGAAGATTATAGATTGAATGGAAGAATGTATGATGTGTTCAATGCTACATTCATTGTCTTAATCCCAAAATATGATAAGCCTAATAGCTTCAATGATTTTAGGCCTATATCATTGTGTAATTGCATATATAAAATCATAGCCAAAATCATCGCCAACAGAATTAAGCCTATGTTATCTCAGCACATATCCATGGAACAATTTGCATTTTTGGAAAATCGATAGATCCGCGAAACCATTGGTATTGCGCAAGAAGCCCTCTGCTCCATAAAAGTAAAGAATTTAAAAGGAATGATATTGAAAATTGATTTATCTAAAGCATGCAATAAGACGAGTTTGTGGTACATTCGAATGCTATTGACTCACATAGGCTTTCATAATGATTTTATAAATTGGATAATGTGTTGTATAACATCTGTTTCTTATAGCATACTTATAGAAAACTAATTTTTTCCATGCTGCATGTGGAATTATGCAAGGATGCCCATTATCTCCCTTACTATTCCTTTTGGTCATGGAATGTCTGAGTAGATTATTGACAAATGAAAGGAATCAAGGAGATTTAAAGGTGTGAAAATTGATGCAAATACAATCTTATCTCATTTACTATTTATTGATGATGTCCTCATCTTTCTAAGTGAGGCTATTAGTGATACAACTATTCTCAAACTTTTTTGTAAGGCTATAGGGATGGAGACTAACGAGGAAAAATACACTTTATCAGCATCAGGATGTTCTCAATTCAAACTAAACTATACTATACAAAGATTTCCCTACAAACATATGGCTTTTAACAATGGGCTGAAATATCTTGGCTTTCACCTTAAACCAAACAAATATAAAATTGTAGACTGGACGTGGTTGGTAGCTAAGATTGAAAGTAGAATAAATGTCTGGCATCATCGATGGCTCTCTAGGGCAGGTCGAGTGGTGCTTATCAAGTATGTTTTGGAGGCAATCCTTGTATATTGGATGTCATTATCATGGATTCCAAAGGGTATTCTCCACAAAATTCAAAAAATCTATTATAGATTTCTTTGGCGAGGAAAAAAGGAAGGTAGACTTTTTGCTTGGTTTAGCTAGGATCAAATTGCTCTGCCCAAACACAGGGTGGTTGGGGGATGAAAAACCTTTCCTATTTTTTAAAAGCACTGGCTGCTAAAATGGGGTGGCAATTAATCACCAAAAATAATTTATGGACATAGGTGGTTACACGAAAATATATTAACTCGCCTTAGGTTGAGGAATGGATTAGACTGCCCCATTGGAATAGAATAAATGTCTCTTTGATCTGGCGTGTTGTTTTAAACTCCTTTGAATAGATCATAGCAGGATTGGCTTGGAGAGTGGGGACAGGGGAGCAGGTTTGCATTGGTTTGGATGCTTAGTCAGGAAGTGGTAATGCACACATGGTCCCCCTGAATTGCAATAGTTCCTTGAGGAGGTCGGTTATCACACTTTGAATCAAATTGCTGACGCAAAGAATACTATGATTTTTGGTTAAAAATGGAAATCTGCACACGATCTTTTGATCTCGGAACAATGGCAACATGACTGGGTTACTTTCAAAAATTCCCTCTTGGAAGCACATGTGAGAATACATGATAGGGAAGATGAACTTATCTGGAATCTGACTCCTCATGGTGGATACACTCCAAAAGATGGTTGCTCCTTCATTTTTGTAGAGAACGAACTTGATAATAGTGTTTGGTGGTGGCAGTTAATTTGGAAGCTTAAAGGACCTGCAAGAAAAAAATTGTTCATGTGGTTCCTGCTTCATAACGAAGCACATACATGAGACAGTCTTCAATGTAAATCTTTTTAGGGCCCATCATGGTGCTTTTTATGTAAGGAAAATGCAAAATCAATAAATCATTTGTTCCTTGAATGATCCATAACAGTATAATTATGGAATCATATATATCATATGTTAGCAATCAATATTAGGTGGTAGGGAGAGACGATTCAAAAAGCTTGGGAATTATGGTGGAATAGGGATCATCCTACAAAGCTCAAGAATCTACCCCCTCTAGTATGCTGGGGAATTTGGTTATGTACGAACCAAAAAAAAAAAATCCAAGATAAAGAACAAAATTGGATTATCACATGTTCCCATATAGTGGAAACATATAACTTGATCCCTGAAGATTAACAAAACTAGCAGAACCAAAACTTAAGTACTTAAATCATTGACAAATCCTTACCATGGGCATATTTTGATGGTTCTGCACAACTAGAAGGTTGTGGTGGAGGAGCAATGTTGTCTTTAAATGAAGATCATTATTTCAAACTAAAAATTGGTTTAGGGAAGGGTACAAATAACTATGCAGAACTAAACAACCTTAGACTTCTACTTCTTTTTTCCCTAAAGAAAGGATGCCAACGACTTCAAATTTTTGGTAATTCAAAAAATGTCATAAATTGGTTCAATCAACTGCCAAATTGTCATGTGCACACACTATGAAATCTTCTAATAGAAGTATTTATTTTAAAATCACAATTTGACTCTGTGATCTGTCAATATATCTACAAGGAAAGGAATCAGATTTCTAACAACTTATCTGAAGAAGTTGTGCAACAACATTTTGGCACTTGGATGATACATGAAAAACTAGGACATGTTTTCTATTAGTAATTTCATAGGCACTTCATTGATCTACATATATTGGATGCAGGATCAACATGATCCCTCTCAGCTCATAGTTGGACCACTTTTTGCTTATTTTTGCTGAATATCAGATCTTATGTTTATGTACATATTTATCTAATTTTGTTTACAACTACTTCTATGCATATTATCACAGTTATATTGAACTCTATGTAGCATGTGGAAAATATTTCCATCAATTTTTGAGATATGCTCCTTTGCAACATCTACAACATGTAATTTTCAGTATTTTATATAATGAAAATTATGATTTTTCCTTGGGAAAAAGCATGCAATTTAAAAAAGTAATTATTTAGAAAATAATGTACATGATGAAATTTTGTAAATATTTAAAATCTAAAATCTATCTAATATAGAGTCCTCAATCTCGAGTTCTAAAGAAAATTATTTATGTGGGGTTTAGAAGAAAGAGAACAAAAAAAACCAGTAAGAACAAATAAACTTAAATTTAGATAAATCAAACTCATAAGCTCAAACTTTTCTATGAATCTAGACATGTTGGTTAAGGGTTATATTTTTTACCTTTTAAAATGATTGTAATATGACAAAAAGCATAACTTTGCAGTCCACCGCTTTATGAAACATGTAGATAACATAATCTATAAAAATTGTCATATCCATAATTTACATAACATAATTTATCAAGAAAAATAACGTGCATGAAATCAAAACAAATTAAATGAATTCACATCTAGCTTCTAAGGTCATTATCCTTTATGTTGCAAGAGAAGACTATGCACAGTCAAATTTAACTAAAAAATTCAACTCATAAACTGCACTAAATATTTACATGGAAAGCCCCATTTAGGGAAAAACCATGGGGAAATAAATTAGTATGTTTTAGTACATCAACAATGAAAAACATATTACATTTCACTAGCTTCATCTTTCTTTTTTAACCACATCCTTTTTACTCACAAAATCACACCCTTATATAGATTTATTTCATTAGAATACCATGGGATAGATTTGGTCTTACACCTAACAAAAGGTGAGGCTAATTCAATTGGAATATTCATTTTTATTGTAAAATAAAATTAATACATAATAATTGTTTTAAGTACATAAAAAGGATAATAAGTACAACTATTATAGAAACTTTCTTCACCCTTCAAATGAAAATATATAATATAATTTTCATTTCAATATTGACAAGTAATTAATATTAATTTTCATTTGGGACATGGAAAATAATTTTCTACACTTCTATGATAAGCTAAAAAGGTCTTCACGAAAAATAACCACTTCAATTTTGAACCCTGGTTAGAACCATGTAATTTACATGATTCTAATCAACCCAACAATCATTTCAAGGTTTCTTTCTTACATAATTCTAATCAACCCAACCAATCACTTCAAGGTTTCAAGTAAGAAGGGGCGAATAACTACATGGTTTCAGCTTACACAACCTATCACTTCAAAGTTCGAAGAAGGATTGCTAAGGGCTAGCACATATGTATTCCCTCTGATGTGTGCCAGGTTACTCCAATTATCCTTACAACATTATTTCATGTAATGGGTTACGTCAAGAATCTTTAGAACGGTATATTTTCCAAATCCTAATTGTGCTTAATGGCATCAAACATTATCCACCCAACAAAATATATATATATATATATACTTACTTTTTTTTTGTTGTGCAATACATATGATTGGATTCTAAGTATTCAAAACTTATACTGTAAATCTATATTTGAAGCATTCAAATATGATCTTATATATCATCATATACAACATTTATTATTCTAATGCATGGTGTTTATTCATATTCCCAAGGCTGATTGTTGTCTCAAAGAATTAATTAGTGTTCCATGATGTTAATTATGTTCTCCCAATGTCATGAAGAAGAATATTGAACAGCTTCTTTAAAAACACAATTTCAAGATGATAGGTACATACAAAAATATGTCAAGTTTGGTGCAACCAAAATTTCTTACCAAGAGGTTCCTTCGACATCAACATCAAGCACTTGCACCCTCAATATAATATCCATTATATTCCGTAGAGAGAGCAAGGCTAATTTTTGTTATTCTTGCTAGATTCATAATGATTTATAGGTTGAAGTATCTACCCAAAAAATAGAAGTGTTGCATGCGTCATATTCTTTGTAGGTTCACAAATCAAAAGGTGTTTTGGGGGATGTTGGGCTAGCAGGTTACTCGTCATAGGTTTGAGGGTACTACCCTTAAAATGAGTTTTTTTAGTCCATTTTTGGTTTATTTTGTGTTTTTTCAATTGAATGGTTTTTCAAAGCAATGACAATATATTTTGGTTAAGGAATCAAGTTGTAATCTAATTCAAGTTAACATATTATGATTTTGGATGTTATAGAATACATTTATATTATATGTGAACAATAAATTTAGTACAAAGAAAAAAATCTAAGTTTCTCGATTTAGAATTCAAAGATAAATATTGATATATTGTGTGTGACATTTTATATTTTAATTTTGTTCGTGTATTTTTCTTGCATATATTTAACACTTAAAAAATCCTGAAACACATCCTCCCATCATTTAGTTATTATGTGTTATTTTTTATACCAATTTTATATATTTTCTCATTATGTGAAAAAAAAAAGTTTAAATATATTCCATTCTTTTTTATTTTCCTTTTTTTAATAATCTTCATTGTTAATTTCCTTCGGCAATTCTAAATTTACACTTAATGATTCTTTTATGCTTCATTATTCATTTCCTTTCACAACTCTCAAACTATATTTTCTTGATTCTTTAATAGAAAAGGTCTTGAAGGAACAATAAAATTAATCCAGAACAACTTTGTTAATACAATAATCACTTACACTAGCTTCTCAAGGATGTATCATTACAATATGACACACTTTTGGTTTGTTTTAGGTAGAATATTTTGGAAACACTACACATGTTCATTTTTTCTTTGTATATAATGTTCTATATCAAAAAAAATATTGACATAAAAGGCATAAGAAAGAAATTCATGATTGAGTTTTGTGTCATTCTATCTATACATTTTGATTTTAAAATACTTCAAGTCATTTTTATCATTTCATATCAGACTTTTCTTTTCCTACAACTGATGCTATCTCCATCTAACAAAAAATGCTTGATCCCCTCATTGGATCGAAGGTTATAATCTCCTACTACTTTTAGGTTTACCCAAATAATTTCTACAAGTTATTATAGTTTAAAACCCACAAGCTAGCTAACATGATATTAATGTGAAGCTTTATGCATATAATATGAAATAAGGACAATCTTACAAGTTAATCAATGTTTTTGTTTCTTTTTTATTATTTGTTTTTAGGATTGATTTGGGGAATGGTAGGCGAGGGCAATGTTTGGGATTTTATCAAAACAATTGTTTTATCTATGGGTTTTTGGGGTAAAGATTATAAAATATATCCTATTTAAAGTTTTATTAGCTCAAAATTAGAATAAAATAAAATAGAAAATGAAAACAATTTAGGGGTTTAGGCCATGAGTTTTATCTCTCCTCCACCCCACCCTTCTCTTTTTTCATCTACTTTGTTTTCCATAAACCCTCCTCCATCTTCCTGTTTTTCCTCATCTCCCCTTTCTGCAATCATTTTGTCTCCTCCTCTCCCTCTCTTATTCTCTCTGCCCCTCCTCACATCTTCCTCCTAACTTGTCCTCCCCACTTTCTGGTCTTTCTCTTCCTCTTTTTCTCCAACTCCTCTTTCGTTTTCCACTTTGTCTCCTCTTGTTTTTCAACTGTCAACCCCTTCCTCATATTTTTCTTCTTCTTTAATTTTCCCATATTCATGATCTTCTCCTCCTCCTTCCTCCTATTCTTGTTCTCTCCCTCTTCCTCTTAATCTTCTTCAGCTATAATTAATTCATCTTGCTCTTTCCACCTCCTCCTTTATTCTTCTCCACATTGTTCTTCTTCTTCCCTCCTGTCTTCTTTTCTCTCGATTCCTTTCCCTATTCTCTTCTCTCACCTCATTTCCTTGACACTGGCACAATTTATCATATAGAAGATTTAAGTTTTGAATGAAATAATCTCAAACAAAATGGATTCAATGTCTATGAAGCTAGGACAGAAATAGATGCTACTAGCAATGGTTTAATCAATGAAACCACCAATGTGACTACCCCACTTTCTCATGTAGGTAGTCCATACAAAGGATGGTCAAAAGGAGAAGCTTTAATGAGTAATTATGCTTTAAATCATAAATTTGGAATTTCTTTTCAAATTAAAAAGGGTGTTAGGTAAAGTGATGAAAAGAGAACAAATACATTCACTAGTTCAAGAGAACTTCGTAAATCAATTGTATTATCTTAATTATCTTAATAGAGAACTTAATTATGTTGTATTAAAGATCTATTGTTCTATCCATACTAGAGTATTTTTTAAGGATTTAAATATTATGCCTATGTATAGTATTATAGGCAACTATTCCTTAAAAAGTCATACATATAGAATGTAAGCAATATTTAATAAAAAAACATTTAATTTACAATTAGAATTGGTAAAAAGTTATCAAATTCATCCATTTATTTATGTATATGTAAAAAATAAGTGAATTTATGACCAAATTATCCAATTTTTTTTAAGAAAATGTAAAAAAATAGCCAATTTGCCAAATTTCGCTTTTAAAATTTTCCTTGAGTTACCCTACACTTATCCTGTTGTAGATATGAATTCATTGACGAACATACGATCATAATAAAGAGGAAAATAGTAAAAACCCATCATATGTTCATAATGTCATTGACTCTCTTATGTTCTTAATAGAAAAAATCTATGTTGTCATCCTGCGTTCCTTTTCACTGTCATTGACTCTCTTATTGCAATGACATTGAAAAAGGAACGCAGGATGACAACATAATTTTCTTCCAAAGCTATGCCGATGAGAGAAAATTTAACGAAAAAAAACGTGCGGATATTGCAGTACATAAAAGGAATAAAGTCCCTGTGACCACAAAGCAAATTAAAGGAATTAATGTTAGTTTTTCAATATTGAAAAAGGCTGGATTAGCTGTATATAGATTTTTTTTCAAGATTATTCAATATAGTTATGTCATAGTATTGAAATCTGAGTGGGAGGTTATCATTAAACCCTCCCAATTATCATTGGAAAAACAAAAAAACAAAAAATGAACATAGCCATAACATCAACTCAACGTAAAAACAATAAGAGTCTCTTATCAATTTGATATTGTTGTTACCACTCCTTTGGTTGCAGTTAACATCACAACATCTATTCAATGTAACATCTACTCAATATAAAAACGATAGAGTCTCCTATCAATTTGATATTGTTGTTACCACCACTTTGTTTGCAGTTAACATCACAGGCTCATGCCCTGCCTTCACTATAAAACCCTGCAAAATAGGTTGGATTTCATGTTGTTAAGGAATTTACCATTATAAGTGTATACATTTTATTTAAATTTAATAGTTTAATTTTATTGTAGATTTTGAAATATTTTGAAAAT